>JARGYO010001690.1:0-77495 GCA_029206835.1 Rana muscosa
ATCTTGTTCATGCCTTCAGAATAAGACAGACAGAGCCAGAACTTGGGGTCTACTTGAGCCCCTTCCTGTACCTGAGAAACCATGGAGCATGATCTCCATGGATTTTATAGTAGAACTTCCCCCATCTGAAGACTTCACTACCATTTTCGTTGTGGTTGATCGTTTGACCAAAATGGCCCACTTTGTACCTCTGCAAGGAACTCCTTCTGCCCCGGAGACTGCCTCAACTTTTATCAAGGAGATTGTAATGTTGCATGGCATCCCTGACAGCATAGTTTCTGATCGAGGGGTGCAGTTCACTTCTAGATTTTGGAGGGCCTTATGTGAAACTTTGAACATTGAACTCCGCCTCTCCACAGCTTATCACCCACAAACTAATGGACAGACTGAAAGGGTCAATCAAACCCTTGAACAGTACCTACGATGCTTTTCTTCTTTTGCACAGGATGACTGGCTATCACTTCTCCCACTCGTGGAATTTTCATACAATAATTCCAAAAATTCGGTAACCAAACAGTCACCTTTTTTCGCCAATTATGGATACCATCCTTCTTTCTTGCCTGAGCTGCCTATTGATTCTTCTGTACCTGCCGTACAAGACAGGTTGAACTTCCTTAACTCCAACTACCAATTACTGAAGGATACAATCTCCAAGACCCAGGCAGATAATAAAAAGTTCTTCGACAAGAAGAGAAGAGGCAATTTGAATCTAGAACCTTTTCCAGTACCTCGCTGCCCGTCTGCTACCGAACCCGGCCACCCTTGTGATCCTGCACCAGCCTCCTGCTTGGCTTAACGCTTTCTCCAGTGCCTGTGCTAGCTGTCCATCCTACCAGCTTTCCTGAGTCCAGTTCCTTACTAGATGCTCTGCCTGCATCTCCACGTCTGCAACTCAGCTGACAAGTTCTGCACGCAACTACAGGCACTCGTGTAACTCCTCACCCTAGGTCTGTCCCATTCTCAGTGGGGCTTGGGTTGGAGACACAAGGGAGGCCGACCTCGTCATTCCAGACTCCTACCAGGTACGTGACAGTACCAGTCAGCCAGAGATGGAGTCTGGAAGGGAGGCCTCTCCACCGAAGGACATTTACCAAACTATTTCTGCGCTCTCAAATATTGTGCAGAAGTTACAAGAGCGGGTCACTTTGGGATTCACAAGACGGCTAATTTGATCTCCCGTACATTCTGGTGGCCAACTTGATGAACGACTGCAAGAAATATGTAAGATCTTGTATTTCATGCCTTCGGAATAAGACAGACAGAGCCAGAACTTGGGGTCTACTTGAGCCCCTTCCTGTACCTGAGAAACCATGGAGCATGATCTCCATGGATTTCTATAGTAGAACTTCCCCCATCTGAAGACTTTACTACCATTTTTGTTGTGGTTGATCGTTTGACCAAAATGGCCCACTTTGTACCTCTGCAAGGAACTCATTCTGCCCCGGAGACTGCCTCAACTTTTATCAAGGAGATTGTAAGGTTGCATGGCATCCCTGACAGCATAGTTTCTGATCGAGGGGTGCAGTTCACTTCTAGATTTTGGAGGGCCTTATGTGAAACATTGAACATTGAACTCCGCCTCTCCACAGCTTATCACCCACAAACTAATGGACAGACTGAAAGGGTCAATCAAACCCTTGAACAGTACCTACGATGCTTTTCTTCTTTTGCACAGGATGACTGGCTATCACTTCTCCCACTCGCGGAATTTTCATACAATAATTCCACCATTCGGTAACCAAACAGTCACCTTTTTTCGCCAATTATGGATACCATCCTTCTTTCTTGCCTGAGCTGCCTATTGATTCTTCTGTACCTGCCGTACAAGACAGGTTGAACTTCCTTAACTCCAACTACCAATTACTGCAGGTCCCAGAACAGTTCAGAGTTGCCGTCCTAGGGCGATGTCATGATCATCCCCTAGCGGGTCACTTTGGGATTCACAAGACGGCTAATTCGATCTCCCGTACATTCTGGTGGCCAAACTTGATGAACGACTGCAAGAAATATGTAAGATCTTGTATTTCATGCCTTCGGAATAAGACAGACAGAGCCAGAACTTGGGGTCTACTTGAGCCCCTTCCTGTACCTGAGAAACCATGGAGCATGATCTCCATGGATTTTATAGTAGAACTTCCCCCATCTGAAGACTTCACTACCATTTTCGTTGTGGTTGTTCGTTTGACCAAAATGGCCCACTTTGTACCTCTGCAAGGAACTCCTTCTGCCCCGGAGACTGCCTCAACTTTTATCAAGGAGATTGTAAGGTTGCATGGCATCCCTGACAGCATAGTTTCTGATCGAGGGGTGCAGTTCACTTCTAGATGTTGGAGGGCCTTATGTGAAACTTTGAACATTGAACTCCGCCTCTCCACAGCTTATCACCCACAAACTAATGGACAGACTGAAAGGGTCAATCAAACCCTTGAACAGTACCTACGATGCTTTTCTTCTTTTGCGCAGGATGACTGGCTATCACTTCTCCCACTCGCGGAATTTTCATACAATAATTCCACCCATTCGGCAACCAAACAGTCACCTTTTTTCGCCAATTATGGATACCATCCTTCTTTCTTGCCTGAGCTGCCTATTGATTCTTCTGTACCTGCCGTACAAGACAGGTTGAACTTCCTTAACTCAAACTACCAATTACTGCAGGATACAATCTCCAAGACCCAGGCAGATAATAAAAAGTTCTTCGACAAGAAGAGAAGAGGCAATTTGAATCTTGAACCTTTTCCAGTACCTCGCTGCCCGTCTGCTACCGAACCCGGCCACCCTTGTGATCCTGCACCAGTTTCCTGCTTGGCTTAACGCTGTCTCCAGTGCCTGTGCTAGCTGTCCATCCTACCAGCTTTCCTGAGTCCAGTTCCTTACCAGATGCTCTGCCTGCATCTCCACGTCTGCAACTCAGCTGACAAGTTTTTGCACGCAACTACAGGCACTCGTGTAACTCCTCACCCTGGGTCTGTCCCATCCTCAGTGGGGCTTGGGTTGGAGATACAAGGAAGGCCGACCTCTTTATTCCAGACTCCTACCAGGTACGTGACATTACCAGTCAGCCAGAGATGGAGTCTGGAAGGGAGGCCTCTCCACCGAAGGACATTTACCAAACTATTTCTGCGCTCTCAAATATTGTGCAGAAGTTACAAGAGCGGGTCACTTTGGGATTCACAAGACGGCTAATTTGATCTCCCGTACATTCTGGTGGCCAAACTTGATGCACGACTGCAAGAAATATGTAAGATCTTGTATTTCATGCCTTCGGAATAAGACAGACAGAGCCAGAACTTGGGGTCTACTTGAGCCCCTTCCTGTACCTGAGAAACCATGGAGCATGATCTCCATGGATTTTATAGTAGAACTTCCCCCATCTGAAGACTTCACTACCATTTTCGTTGTGGTTGATCGTTTGACCAAAATGGCCCACTTTGTACCTCTGCAGGGAACTCCTTCTGCCCCGGAGACTGCCTCAACTTTTATCAAGGAGATTGTAAGGTTGCATGGCATCCCTGACAGCATAGTTTCTGATCGAGGGGTGCAGTTCACTTCTAGATTTTGGAGGGCCTTATGTGAAACTTTGAACATTGAACTCCGCCTCTCCACAGCTTATCACCCACAAACTAATGGACAGACTGAAAGGGTCAATCAAACCCTTGAACAGTACCTACGATGCTTTTCTTCTTTTGCACAGGATGACTGGCTATCACTTCTCCCACTCGCGGAATTTTCATACAATAATTCCACCCATTCGGCAACCAAACAGTCACCTTTTTCGCCAATTATGGATACCATCCTTCTTTCTTGCCTGAGCTGCCTATTGATTCTTCTGTACCTGCCGTACAAGACAGGTTGAACTTCCTTAACTCCAACTACCAATTACTGCAGGATACAATCTCCAAGACCCAGGCAGATAATAAAAAGTTCTTCGACAAGAAGAGAAGAGGCAATTTGAATCTTGAACCTGGAGATAAGGTCTGGCTTTCCACAGCGAACTTGAAACTAAGTTGCCCCTCGAGGAAGCTTGGCCCAAGATTTTTGGGGCCTTTTCCAGTCAAGAGAAAGATTAATGCTGTAGCATTCGAATTAGTGTTACCCAAGAACCTGAGAATCCACCCAGTATTCCATGTTTCTTTGTTGAAGCCTACAGTGCCAAATCCTTTCCCAAATCAGATTTCTGAAACCCCTCCACCGCTACTTATCGAAGGGAATGAGGAATTTGAGGTGGAGGCCGTATTGGACTGTAGGAAGAGAGGTAACCAAACACAGTTTCTCATTAAATGGAAAGGCTACGGGCCGGAAGAAAGTTCCTGGGAACCAGCTTCTGATGTGCATGCTCCAAGACTGGTACGAGCTTTCTTTCTACGCCACCCGGAAAAAGAGGTCATGAGGGGCATCCAGAGTCTGCCCCTAAGGGGGGGCAATGTAAGGAAGCTGCCGGGAATCCGTCTGCGCATGCGCGCATTCGTCAACAGTCTCGGAATGCTGGCGCGCGCATCCCCAGTACGCAGCGGCCTTTCCGGAGTACCATTGCGCATGCGTGTGCGCAATTCGCGCATGCGCGTGCGCACGGGCAACGTGCGCGCGCAGGAGCACGCTCCTAATTCCCTTTGGCACCAGCCTGCCTACTTAAAGGATGCTCTGACTTCTGACAAGTGCTGACTGGTCTTCAGCAAGTACCCTGATACCTGAACTCTGTTTAAACCTGGCTTGATCCCTGTTGCTGAACCTTGGCTTCCCTTTGACCTTGCTTCCGGACTTGAATACTTGATTACTGGTTCCTGATCTCGGCTTCCCATCTGACCTCCCTCCTGCCTGTGCCTTGTACCTCGCTGCCCGTCTGCTACCGAACCCGGTCACCCTTGTGATCCTGCACCAGCCTCCTGCTTGGCTTAACGCTGTCTCCAGTGCCTGTGCTAGCTGTCCATCCTACCAGCTTTCCTGAGTCCAGTTCCTTACCAGATGCTCTGCCTGCATCTCCACGTCTGCAACTCAGCTGACAAGTTCTGCACGCAACTACAGGCACTCGTGTAACTCCTCACCCTAGGTCTGTCCCATCCTCAGTGGGGCTTGGGTTGGAGATACAAGGGAGGCCGACCTCGTCATTCCAGACTCCTACCAGGTACGTGACAGTACCAGTCAGCCAGAGATGGAGTCTGGAAGGGGCTCAAGTAGACCCCAAGTTCTGGCTCTGTCTGTCTTATTCCGAAGGCATGAAATACAAGATCTTACATATTTCTTGCAGTCGTTCTTCAAGTTTGGCCACCAGAATGTACGGGAGATCGAATTAGCCGTCTTGTGAATCCCAAAGTGACCCGCTAGGGGATGATCATGACATCGCCCTAGGACGGCAACTCTGAACTGTTCTGGGATAAAGATTTGCCTCTTTGACAAATAGGCCTCTTAGTACAGGCCATCCCTTAGTTGAAGAGCCAGGTCCTTGGAAGGCGGTTGGTCTTCCACATATTTTCTTATATGTGACATCAGATACGCCTGAAGAAGTAAAAAATTATTGGCTGTAAAATAGTATCAGGTTCCGAGGATACAACTGGATCACTGAACATGCGGGACAAGGCATCTGGTTTCCCGTTCTTTGAGCCAGGACGGTAGGTTATATGAAACATGAAACGAGAGAAAAAAAGTGCCCATCTTGCCTGCCGAGGTCTTAGGCGTTTAGCTGTCTTCAAATACTCAAGATTCTTGTGATCTGTGAAGATAAGAATTGGGTGAGAAGCTCCCTCCAAAAGGTAACGCCATTCTTCAAGAGCGGCCTTGATAGCCAGTAGCTCTCGGTCACCAACATCATAATTCCTTTCGGAAGGATTTAATTTTTTAGAGAAGAAGGCCACAGGGTGGAGCAATGATTTGGGCCCTTGGCGTTGGGAAATAATAGCCTCAACTGCATTTTCCGAGGCGTCTACCTCCAAAACATAAGCTAAGGAGGGATCGGGATGTTTCAAGATGGGAGCTGAGGTGAATAAGGCTTTCAACTGTTCAAACGCTGTCTGAGCCTCTGGGGTCCATCGAAAGGGAACATGCTGTTTCGTTAGCTGAGTAATGGGAGTGATGATGCCAGAAAAGTCCTTAATAAATGTTCTATAAAAGTTAGCAAACCCCACGAACCTCTGTACAGCTTTTCTGTCAGTAGGAGCAGACCATTCCAAGACAGAAGCGACTTTCTAAGGGTCCATGGAGATTCCTTCGGCGGAGATGACAAGCCCTAGGAAATGCACAACTTGCTTTTCAAAGTCGCATTTTTCAGCCTTTGCGTAAAGTCAGTGTTCCCGCAATCGAGCTAATACCTTTTTTACATGAGTCCGATGGGATTCTAAAGTTTCAGAGAATACAAGGATGTCATCCAGATACACGATGACGAATAAATCAAGAAAGTCCCGAAAAAAATCGTTTACCAGATGCTGGAATGTGGCTGGAGCATTGCAGAGCCCGAATGGCATGACTAAATACTCAAAGTGGCCAAAACGTGTCCGGAAGGCCGTCTTCCATTCGTCTCCCTCCCTGATTCTGACAAGATTATAGGCACCCCTCAAGTCCAGTTTGGAGAACACTCGTGCCCCTCGCAGCCTCTGGAATAGTTCGGGAATCAGAGGAAGAGGGTACCGATTCTTGACAGTGACCCTGTTAAGGTCACGATAGTCCACACAGGGCCTCAAGGTGTGGTCTTTTTTCTCAACGAAGAAAATACCGGCTCCTGCTGGTGAAGTGGAAGGCCGAATGAACTGCTTTTCAAGGCTCTCGTCGATATAGGTATGCAGGGCTTCCAATTCAGGCTCAGAGAGAGGGTAAATCCGACCAAACGGGATCTCGGCTCCCGGTAGAAGTTCAATGGGGCAATCGTAAGTTCTATGAGGTGGAAGAGTGTCTGCACCCTTTTTATTAAAGACGTCCAGAAATTCGTGATAAGCAACCGGGATCAGTTTAGAGGCTTCATGGTCAGGGTGGATACCCAGGAGGTGCGTGGAGTTGACAGTTCCTCCCAAGAGGCAGTGCGTCTGGCAGTAGTTGGACGAAAAAGAGATATCTCCGGTAAGCCAGTCAACGTGAGGGTTGTGTGCCTTCAACCATGGAATGCCGAGGATAACGGGAAACATGGGAGAAGCTATGACATCCAAACGGAGGAGTTCGCTATGGCCTGAAGAAGTCTGGCAGAGAATAGGCAAGGTCCCCTGAGTAACCGGGCCTGATTTAATAACGGAGCCGTCAGCCAGATGGACATGGAACCCTTGCCTCTTGGTACCCAAGGGCAGCTGCTGAAGAGAAGCAAATGCAGAGTCCACAAAACAGCTGCAGGCCCCAGAGTCTATGATTGCAAGTACTGAAACCGTCTTTTCGGGGAGCTGAAGCTTGATGGGAAGAGAGACATGTGACTGATCCTTCCCAGGGAGATGCATCACAAGAGGCTGACGGGAAGAGATCCTGCAGGTCTCTGCCGGACAAGTTCGTATGAAGTGGCCAACCTCCCCGCAGTAGAGACACAGACTGCCTTGGACTCGACGTAGACGTTCAGCAGGAGAAAGAGGAAACCTACGAAAACTGCTGTGAGGTGCCTTATGCTGTTCCCTCCTTCTGGGGGAAGGAACAGGTAGAGGAGCAGGGGCGGCTGGCCTTGAAACCACAGAAAGAGTCCCTTTAGATTTTTCCGATTGCCTTTCTCGAAACCGCCGATCGATCTGAATAGTTAAATTTATCAGATCTTCCAGGGACGCGGGTATTCCCACTCTGGCAAGTTCATCTTTTACGGTGTCAGAAAGTCCTAGACGGAACTGGTGACGAAGTGCAGAGTGATTCCATTGGGTATCTGCGCTCCAAACACGAAAGTCAGTTACGTAATCTTCAACAGGCCTTGGCCCTTGCTGTAATTTGTCAAGCATGGGTTCGGCAGTTTGCTGGGAAAAGGGGTTAGTGGTCAGGGGTCAGGAGGCTGGTGCAGGATCACAAGGGTGGCCGGGTTCGGTAGCAGACGGGCAGCGAGGTACTGGAAAAGGTTCAAGATTCAAATTGCCTCTTCTCTTCTTGTCGAATAACTTTTTATTATCTGCCTGGGTCTTGGAGATTGTATCCTGCAGTAATTGGTAGTTGGAGTTAAGGAAGTTCAACCTGTCTTGTACGGCAGGTACAGAAGAATCAATAGGCAGCTCAGGCAAGAAAGAAGGATGGTATCCATAATTGACGAAAAAAGGTGACTGTTTGGTTGCCGAATGGGTGGAATTATTGTATGAAAATTCCGCGAGTGGGAGAAGTGATAGCCAGTCATCCTGCGCAAAAGAAGAAAAGCATCGTAGGTACTGTTCAAGGGTTTGATTGACCCTTTCAGTCTGTCCATTAGTTTGTGGGTGATAAGCTGGCCACTAGAATGTACGGGAGATCAAATTAGCCGTCTTGTGAATCCCAAAGTGACCCGCTCTTGTAACTTCTGCACAATATTTGAGAGCGCAGAAATAGTTTGGTAAATGTCCTTCGGTGGAGAGGCCTCCCTTCCAGACTCCATCTCTGGCTGACTGGTACTGTCACGTACCTGGTAGGAGTCTGGAATGACGAGGTCGGCCTCCCTTGTATCTCCAACCCAAGCCCCACTGAGGATGGGACAGACCTAGGGTGAGGAGTTACACGAGTGCCTGTAGTTGCGTGCAGAACTTGTCAGCTGAGTTGCAGACGTGGAGATGCAGGCAGAGCATCTGGTAAGGAACTGGACTCAGGAAAGCTGGTAGGATGGACAGCTAGCACAGGCACTGGAGACAGCGTTAAGCCAAGCAGGAGGCTGGTGCAGGATCACAAGGGTGGCCGGGTTCGGTAGCAGACGGGCAGCGAGGTACTGGAAAAGGTTCAAGGTTCAAATTGCCTCTTCTCTTCTTGTCGAAGAACTTTTTATTATCTGCCTGGGTCTTGGAGATTGTATCCTGCAGTAATTGGTAGTTGGAGTTAAGGAAGTTCAACCTGTCTTGTACGGCAGGTACAGAAGAATCAATAGGCAGCTCAGGCAAGAAAGAAGGATGGTATCCATAATTGGCCCCTTCCTGTACCTGAGAAACCATGGAGCATGATCTCCATGGATTTTATAGTAGAACTTCCCCCATCTGAAGACTTCACTACCATTTTCGTTGTGGTTGATCGTTTGACCAAAAATGGCCCACTTTGTACCTCTGCAAGGCCATCAATCAAACCCTTGAACAGTACCTACGATGCTTTTCTTCCTTTACACAGGATGACTGGCTATCACTTCTCCCACTCGCGGAATTTTCATACAATAATTCCACCCATTCGGTAACCAAACAGTCACCTTTTTACGCCAATTATGGATACCATCCTTCTTTCTTGCCTGAGCTGCCTATTGATTCTTCTGTACCTGCCGTACAAGACAGGTTGAACTTCCTTAACTCCAACTACCAATTACTGCAGGATACAATCTCCAAGACCCAGGCAGATAATAAAAAGTTATTCGACAAGAAGAGAAGAGGCAATTTGAATCTTGAACCTTTTCCAGTACCTCGCTGCCCGTCTGCTACCGAACCCGGCCACCCTTGTGATCCTGCACCAGCCTCCTGCTTGGCTTAACGCTGTCTCCAGTGCCTGTGCTAGCTGTCCATCCTACCAGCTTTCCTGAGTCCAGTTCCTTACCAGATGCTCTGCCTGCATCTCCACGTCTGCAACTCAGCTGACAAGTTCTGCACGCAACTACAGGCACTCGTGTAACTCCTCACCCTAGGTCTGTCCCATCCTCAGTGGGGCTTGGGTTGGAGATACAAGGGAGGCCGACCTCGTCATTCCAGACTCCTACCAGGTACGTGACAGTACCAGTCAGCCAGAGATGGAGTCTGGAAGGGAGGCCTCTCCACCGAAGGACATTTACCAAACTATTTCTGCGCTCTCAAATATTGTGCAGAAGTTACAAGAGCGGGTCACTTTGGGATTCACAAGACGGCTAATTTGATCTCCCGTACATTCTAGTGGCCAGCTTATCACCCACAAACTAATGGACAGACTGAAAGGGTCAATCAAACCCTTGAACAGTACCTACGATGCTTTTCTTCTTTTGCGCAGGATGACTGGCTATCACTTCTCCCACTCGCGGAATTTTCATACAATAATTCCACCCATTCGGCAACCAAACAGTCACCTTTTTTCGTCAATTATGGATACCATCCTTCTTTCTCGCCTGAGCTGCCTATTGATTCTTCTGTACCTGCCGTACAAGACAGGTTGACTTTCCTTAACTCCAACTACCAATTACTGCAGGATACAATCTCCAAGACCCAGGCAGATAATAAAAAGTTATTCGACAAGAAGAGAAGAGGCAATTTGAATCTTGAACCTTTTCCAGTACCTCGCTGCCCGTCTGCTACCGAACCCGGCCACCCTTGTGATCCTGCACCAGCCTCCTGACCCCTGACCACTGACCCCTTTTCCCAGCAAACTGCCGAATCCATGCTTGACAAATTACAGCAAGGGCCAAGGCCTGTTGAAGATTACGTAACTGACTTTCGTGTTTGGAGCGCAGATACCCAATGGAATCACTCTGCACTTCGTCACCAGTTCCGTCTAGGACTTTCTGACACCGTAAAAGATGAACTTGCCAGAGTGGGAATACCCGCGTCCCTGGAAGATCTGATAAATTTAACTATTCAGATCGATCGGCGGTTTCGAGAAAGGCAATCGGAAAAATCTAAAGAGACTCTTTCTGTGGTTTCAAGGCCAGCCGCCCCTGCTCCTCTACCTGTTCTCTCTATCACTTCTCACACTCGCGGAATTTTCATACAATAATTCCACCCATTCGGTAACCAAACAGTCACCTTTTTTCGCCAATTATGGATACCATCCTTCTTTCTTGCCTGAGCTGCCTATTGATTCTTCTGTACCTGCCGTACAAGACAGGTTGAACTTCCTTAACTCCAACTACCAATTACTGCAGGGACGGTCACCTCATGCGGAAGTCGCTCTTCCATGCGACCAAGATTCTCTTGTAACTTCTGCACAATATTTGAGAGCGCAGAAATAGTTTGGTAAATGTCCTTCGGTGGAGAGGCCTCCCTTCCAGACTCCATCTCTGGCTGACTGGTACTGTCACGTACCTGGTAGGAGTCTGGAATGACGAGGTCGGCCTCCCTTGTATCTCCAACCCAAGCCCCACTGAGGATGGGACAGACCTAGGGTGAGGAGTTACACGAGTGCCTGTAGTTGCGTGCAGAACTTGTCAGCTGAGTTGCAGACGTGGAGATGCAGGCAGAGCATCTGGTAAGGAACTGGACTCAGGAAAGCTGGTAGGATGGACAGCTAGCACAGGCACTGGAGACAGCGTTAAGCCAAGCAGGAGGCTGGTGCAGGATCACAAGGGTGGCCGGGTTCGGTAGCAGACGGGCAGCGAGGTACTGGAAAAGGTTCAAGGTTCAAATTGCCTCTTCTCTTCTTGTCGAAGAACTTTTAATTATCTGCCTGGGTCTTGGAGATTGTATCCTGCAGTAATTGGTAGTTGGAGTTAAGGAAGTTCAACCTGTCTTGTACGGCAGGTACAGAAGAATCAATAGGCAGCTTAGGCAAGAAAGAAGGATGGTATCCATAATTGGCCCCTTCCTGTACCTGAGAAACCATGGAGCATGATCTCCATGGATTTTATAGTAGAACTTCCCCCATCTGAAGACTTCACTACCATTTTCGTTGTGGTTGATCGTTTGACCAAAAATGGCCCACTTTGTACCTCTGCAAGGCCATCAATCAAACCCTTGAACAGTACCTACGATGCTTTTCTTCCTTTACACAGGATGACTGGCTATCACTTCTCCCACTCGCGGAATTTTCATACAATAATTCCACCCATTCGGTAACCAAACAGTCACCTTTTTACGCCAATTATGGATACCATCCTTCTTTCTTGCCTGAGCTGCCTATTGATTCTTCTGTACCTGCCGTACAAGACAGGTTGAACTTCCTTAACTCCAACTACCAATTACTGCAGGATACAATCTCCAAGACCCAGGCAGATAATAAAAAGTTCTTCGACAAGAAGAGAAGAGGCAATTTGAATCTTGAACCTTTTCCAGTACCTCGCTGCCCGTCTGCTACCGAACCCGGCCACCCTTGTGATCCTGCACCAGCCTCCTGCTTGGCTTAACGCTGTCTCCAGTGCCTGTGCTAGCTGTCCATCCTACCAGCTTTCCTGAGTCCAGTTCCTTACCAGATGCTCTGCCTGCATCTCCACGTCTGCAACTCAGCTGACAAGTTCTGCACGCAACTACAGGCACTCGTGTAACTCCTCACCCTAGGTCTGTCCCATCCTCAGTGGGGCTTGGGTTGGAGATACAAGGGAGGCCGACCTCGTCATTCCAGACTCCTACCAGGTACGTGACAGTACCAGTCAGCCAGAGATGGAGTCTGGAAGGGAGGCCTCTCCACCGAAGGACATTTACCAAACTATTTCTGCGCTCTCAAATATTGTGCAGAAGTTACAAGAGCGGGTCACTTTGGGATTCACAAGACGGCTAATTTGATCTCCCGTACATTCTAGTGGCCAGCTTATCACCCACAAACTAATGGACAGACTGAAAGGGTCAATCAAACCCTTGAACAGTACCTACGATGCTTTTCTTCTTTTGCGCAGGATGACTGGCTATCACTTCTCCCACTCGCGGAATTTTCATACAATAATTCCACCCATTCGGCAACCAAACAGTCACCTTTTTTCGTCAATTATGGATACCATCCTTCTTTCTCGCCTGAGCTGCCTATTGATTCTTCTGTACCTGCCGTACAAGACAGGTTGACTTTCCTTAACTCCAACTACCAATTACTGCAGGATACAATCTCCAAGACCCAGGCAGATAATAAAAAGTTATTCGACAAGAAGAGAAGAGGCAATTTGAATCTTGAACCTGGAGATAAGGTCTGGCTTTCCACAGCGAACTTGAAACTAAGTTGCCCCTCGAGGAAGCTTGGCCCAAGATTTTTGGGGCCTTTTCCAGTACCTCGCTGCCCGTCTGCTACCGAACCCGGCCACCCTTGTGATCCTGCACCAGCCTCCTGCTTGGCTTAACGCTGTCTCCAGTGCCTGTGCTAGCTGTCCATCCTTCCAGCTTTCCTGAGTCCAGTTCCTTACCAGATGCTCTGCCTGCATCTCCACGTCTGCAACTCAGCTGACAAGTTCTGCACGCAACTACAGGCTCTCGTGTAACTCCTCACCCTAGGTCTGTCCCATCCTCAGTCGGGCTTGGGTTGGAGATACAAGGGAGGCCGACCTCGTCATTCCAGACTCCTACCAGGTACGTGACAGTACCAGTCAGCCTGAGATGGAGTCTGGAAGGGAGGCCTCTCCACCGAAGGACATTTACCAAACTATTTCTGCGCTCTCAAATATTGTGCAGAAGTTACAAGAGCGGGTCACTTTGGGATTCACAAGACGGCTAATTTGATCTCCCGTACATTCTGGTGGCCAAACTTGATGAACGACTGCATGAAATATGTAAGATCTTGTATTTCATGCCTTCGGAATAAGACAGACAGAGCCAGAACTTGGGGTCTACTTGAGCCCCTTCCTGTACCTGAGAAACCATGGAGCATGATCTGCATGGATTTTATAGTAGAACTTCCCCCATCTGAAGACTTCACTACCATTTTCGTTGTGGTTGATCGTTTGACCAAAATGGCCCACTTTGTACCTCTGCAAGGAACTCCTTCTGCCCCGGAGACTGCCTCAACTTTTATCAAGGAGATTGTAAGGTTGCATGGCATCCCTGACAGCATAGTTTCTGATCGAGGGTGCAGTTCACTTCTAGATTTTGGAGGGCCTTATGTGAAACTTTGAACATTGAACTCCGCCTCTCCACAGCTTATCACCAACAAACTAATGGACAGACTGAAAGGGTCAATCAAACCCTTGAACAGTACCTACGATGCTTTTCTTCTTTTGCGCAGGATGACTGGCTATCACTTCTCCCACTCGCGGAATTTTCATACAATAATTCCACCCATTCGGCAACCAAACAGTCACATTTTTTCGCCAATTATGGATACCATCCTTCTTTCTTGCCTGAGCTGCCTATTGATTCTTCTGTACCTGCCGTACAAGACAGGTTGAACTTCCTTAACTCCAACTACCAATTACTGCAGGATACAATCTCCAAGACCCAGGCAGATAATAAAAAGTTCTTCGACAAGAAGAGAAGAGGCAATTTGAATCTTGAACCTTTTCCAGTACCTCGCTGCCCGTCTGCTACCGAACCCGGTCACCCTTGTGATCCTGCACCAGCCTCCTGCTTGGCTTAACGCTGTCTCCAGTGCCTGTGCTAGCTGTCCATCCTACCAGCTTTCCTGAGTCCAGTTCCTTACCAGATGCTCTGCCTGCATCTCCACGTCTGCAACTCAGCTGACAAGTTCTGCACGCAACTACAGGCACTCGTGTAACTCCTCACCCTAGGTCTGTCCCATCCTCAGTGGGGCTTGGGTTGGAGATACAAGGGAGGCCGACCTCGTCATTCCAGACTCCTACCAGGTACGTGACAGTACCAGTCAGCCAGAGATGGAGTCTGGAAGGGAGGCCTCCCCACCGAAGGACATTTACCAAACTATTTCTGCGCTCTCAAATATTGTGCAGAAGTTACAAGAGAATCTTGGTCGCATGGAAGAGCGACTTCCGCATGAGGTGACCGTCCCTGCAGTAATTGGTAGTTGGAGTTAAGGAAGTTCAACCTGTCTTGTACGGCAGGTACAGAAGAATCAATAGGCAGCTCAGGCAAGAAAGAAGGATGGTATCCATAATTGGCGAAAAAAGGTGACTGTTTGGTTACCGAATGGGTGGAATTATTGTATGAAAATTCCGCGAGTGGGAGAAGTGATAGCCAGTCATCCTGTGCAATAGAAGAAAAGCATCGTAGGTACTGTTCAAGGGTTTGATTGACCCTTTCAGTCTGTCCATTAGTTTGTGGGTGATAAGCTGTGGAGAGGCGGAGTTCAATGTTCAAAGTTTCACATAAGGCCCTCCAAAATCTAGAAGTGAACTGCACCCCTCGATCAGAAACTATGCTGTCAGGGATGCCATGCAACCTTACAATCTCCTTGATAAAAGTTGAGGCAGTCTCCGGGGCAGAAGGAGTTCTTTGCAGAGGTACAAAGTGGGCCATTTTGGTCAAACGATCAACCACAACGAAAATGGTAGTGAAGTCTTCAGATGGGGGAAGTTCTACTATAAAATACATGGAGATCATGATCCATGGTTTCTCAGGTACAGGAAGGGGCTCAAGTAGACCCCAAGTTCTGGCTCTGTCTGTCTTATTCCGAAGGCATGAAATACAAGATCATACATATTTCTTGCAGTCGTTCATCAAGTTTGGCCACTAGAATGTACGGGAGATCAAATTAGCCGTCTTGTGAATCCCAAAGTGACCCGCTAGGGGATGATCATGACATCGCCCTAGGACGGCAACTCTGAACTGTTCTGGGACCTGCAGTAATTGGTAGTTGGAGTTAAGGAAGTTCAACCTGTCTTGTACGGCAGGTACAGAAGAATCAATAGGCAGCTCAGGCAAGAAAGAAGGATGGTCCAAGACCCAGGCAGATAATAAAAAGTTCTTCGACAAAAAGAGAAGAGGCAATTTGAATCTTGAACCTTTTCCAGTACCTCGCTGCCCGTCTGCTACCGAACCCGGCCACCCTTGTGATCCTGCACCAGCCTCCTGCTTGGCTTAACGCTGTCTCCAGTGCCTGTGCTTGCTGTCCATCCTACCAGCTTTCCTGAGTCCAGTTCCTTACCAGATGCTCTGCCTGCATCTCCACGTCTGCAACTCAGCTGACAAGTTCTGCACGCAACTACAGGTGTAACTCCTCACCCTAGGTCTGTCCCATCCTCAGTGGGGCTTGGGTTGGAGATACAAGGGAGGCCGACCTCGTCATTCCAGACTCCTACCAGGTACGTGACAGTACCAGTCAGCCAGAGATGGAGTCTGGAAGGGAGGCCTCTCCACCGAAGGACATTTACCAAACTATTTCTGCGCTCTCAAATATTGTGCAGAAGTTACAAGAGCGGGTCACTTTGGGATTCACAAGACGGCTAATTTGATCTCCCGTACATTCTAGTGGCCAGCTTATCACCCACAAACTAATGGACAGACTGAAAGGGTCAATCAAACCCTTGAACAGTACCTACGATGCTTTTCTTCTTTTGCGCAGGATGACTGGCTATCACTTCTCCCACTCGCGGAATTTTCATACAATAATTCCACCCATTCGGCAACCAAAGAGTCACCTTTTTTCGTCAATTATGGATACCATCCTTCTTTCTTGCCTGAGCTGCCTATTGATTCTTCTGTACCTGCCGTACAAGACAGGTTGAACTTCCTTAACTCCAACTACCAATTACTGCAGGATACAATCTCCAAGACCCAGGCAGATAATAAAAAGTTATTCGACAAGAAGAGAAGAGGCAATTTGAATCTTGAACCTTTTCCAGTACCTCGCTGCCCGTCTGCTACCGAACCCGGCCACCCTTGTGATCCTGCACCAGCCTCCTGACCCCTGACCACTGACCCCTTTTCCCAGCAAACTGCCGAATCCATGCTTGACAAATTACAGCAAGGGCCAAGGCCTGTTGAAGATTACGTAACTGACTTTCGTGTTTGGAGCGCAGATACCCAATGGAATCACTCTGCACTTCGTCACCAGTTCCGTCTAGGACTTTCTGACACCGTAAAAGATGAACTTGCCAGAGTGGGAATACCCGCGTCCCTGGAAGATCTGATAAATTTAACTATTCAGATCGATCGGCGGTTTCGAGAAAGGCAATCGGAAAAATCTAAAGAGACTCTTTCTGTGGTTTCAAGGCCAGCCGCCCCTGCTCCTCTACCTGTTCTCTCTATCACTTCTCCCACTCGCGGAATTTTCATACAATAATTCCACCCATTCGGTAACCAAACAGTCACCTTTTTTCGCCAATTATGGATACCATCCTTCTTTCTTGCCTGAGCTGCCTATTGATTCTTCTGTACCTGCCGTACAAGACAGGTTGAACTTCCTTAACTCCAACTACCAATTACTGCAGGGACGGTCACCTCATGCGGAAGTCGCTCTTCCATGCGACCAAGATTCTCTTGTAACTTCTGCACAATATTTGAGAGCGCAGAAATAGTTTGGTAAATGTCCTTCGGTGGAGAGGCCTCCCTTCCAGACTCCATCTCTGGCTGACTGGTACTGTCACGTACCTGGTAGGAGTCTGGAATGACGAGGTCGGCCTCCCTTGTATCTCCAACCCAAGCCCCACTGAGGATGGGACAGACCTAGGGTGAGGAGTTACACGAGTGCCTGTAGTTGCGTGCAGAACTTGTCAGCTGAGTTGCAGACGTGGAGATGCAGGCAGAGCATCTGGTAAGGAACTGGACTCAGGAAAGCTGGTAGGATGGACAGCTAGCACAGGCACTGGAGACAGCGTTAAGCCAAGCAGGAGGCTGGTGCAGGATCACAAGGGTGGCCGGGTTCGGTGGCAGACGGGCAGCGAGGTACAAGGCACAGGCAGGAGGGAGGTCAGATGGGAAGCCGAGATCAGGAACCAGTAATCAAGTATTCAAGTCCGGAAGCAAGGTCAAAGGGAAGCCAAGGTTCAGCAACAGGGATCAAGCCAGGTTTAAACAGAGTTCAGGTATCAGGGTACTTGCTGAAGACCAGTCAGCACTTGTCAGAAGTCAGAGCATCCTTTAAGTAGGCAGGCTGGTGCCAAAGGGAATTAGGAGCGTGCTCCTGCGCGCGCACGTTGCCCGTGCGCACGCGCATGCGCGAATTGCGCACACGCATGCGCAATGGTACTCCGGAAAGGCCGCTGCGTACTGGGGATGCGCGCGCCAGCATTCCGAGACTGTTGACGAATGCGCGCATGCGCAGACGGATTCCCGGCAGCTTCCTTACATTGCCCCCCTTAGGGGCAGACTCTGGATGCCCCTCATGACCTCTTTTTCCGGGTGGCGTAGAAAGAAAGCTCGTACCAGTCTTGGAGCATGCACATCAGAAGCTGGTTCCCAGGAACTTTCTTCCGGCCCGTAGCCTTTCCATTTAATGAGAAACTGTGTTTGGTTACCTCTCTTCCTACAGTCCAATACGGCCTCCACCTCAAATTCCTCATTCCCTTCGATAAGTAGCGGTGGAGGGGTTTCAGAAATCTGATTTGGGAAAGGATTTGGCACTGTAGGCTTCAACAAAGAAACATGGAATACTGGGTGGATTCTCAGGTTCTTGGGTAACACTAATTCGAATGCTACTGCATTAATCTTTCTCTTGACTGGAAAAGGCCCCAAAAATCTTGGGCCAAGCTTCCTCGAGGGGCAACTTAGTTTCAAGTTCGCTGTGGAAAGCCAGACCTTATCTCCAGGTTCAAGATTCAAATTGCCTCTTCTCTTCTTGTCGAAGAACTTTTTATTATCTGCCTGTGTCTTGGAGATTGTATCCTGCAGTAATTGGTAGTTGGAGTTAAGGAAGTTCAACCTGTCTTGTACGGCAGGTACAGAAGAATCAATAGGCAGCTCAGGCAAGAAAGAAGGATGGTATCCATAATTGGCGAAAAAAGGTGACTGTTTGGTTGCCGAATGGGTGGAATTATTGTATGAAAATTCCGCGAGTGGGAGAAGTGATAGCCAGTCATCCTGTGCAAAAGAAGAAAAGCATCGTAGGTACTGTTCAAGGGTTTGATTGACCCTTTCAGTCTGTCCATTAGTTTGTGGGTGATAAGCTGTGGAGAGGCGGAGTTCAATGTTCAAAGTTGCACATAAGGCCCTCCAAAATCTAGAAGTGAACTGCACCCCCCGATCAGAAACTATGCTGTCAGGGATGCCATGCAACCTTACAATCTCCTTGATAAAAGTTGAGGCAGTCTCCGGGGCAGAAGGAGTTCCTTGCAGAGGTACAAAGTGGGCCATTTTGGTCAAACGATCAACCACAACGAAAATGGTAGTGAAGTCTTCAGATGGGGGAAGTTCTACTATAAAATCCATGGAGATCATGCTCCATGGTTTCTCAGGTACAGGAAGGGGCTCAAGTAAACCCCAAGTTCTGGCTCTGTCTGTCTTATTCCGAAGGCATGAAATACAAGATCTTACATATTTCTTGCAGTCGTTCATCAAGTTTGGCCACCAGAATGTACGGGAGATCAAATTAGCCGTCTTGTGAATCCCAAAGTGACCCGCTAGGGGATGATCATGACATCGCCCTAGGACGGCAACTCTGAACTGTTCTGGGACCTGCAGTAATTGGTAGTTGGAGTTAAGGAAGTTCAACCTGTCTTGTACGGCAGGTACAGAAGAATCAATAGGCAGCTCAGGCAAGAAATAAGGATGGTATCCATAATTGGCGAAAAAAGGTGACTGTTTGGTTTCCGAATGGGTGGAATTATTGTATGAAAATTCCGCGAGTGGGAGAAGTGATAGCCAGTCATCCTGTGCAAAAGAAGAAAAGCATCGTAGGTACTGTTCAAGGGTTTGATTGACCCTTTCAGTCTGTCCATTAGTTTGTGGGTGATAAGCTGTGGAGAGGCGGAGTTCAATGTTCAAAGTTTCACATAAGGCCCTCCAAAATCTAGAAGTGAACTGCACCCCTCGATCAGAAACTATGCTGTCAGGGATGCCATGCAACCTTACAATCTCCTTGATAAAAGTTGAGGCAGTCTCCGGGGCAGAAGGAGTTCCTTGCAGAGGTACAAAGTGGGCCATTTTGGTCAAAAGATCAACCACAACGAAAATGGTAGTGAAGTCTTCAGATGGGGGAAATTCTACTATACAATCCATGGAGATCATGCTCCATGGTTTCTCAGGTACAGGAAGGGGCTCAAGTAGACCCCAAGTTCTGGCTCTGTCTGTCTTATTCCGAAGGCATGAAATACAAGATCTTACATATTTCTTGCAGTCGTTCATCAAGTTTGGCCACCAGAATGTACGGGAGATCAAATTAGCCGTCTTGTGAATCCCAAAGTGACCCGCTCTTGTAACTTCTGCACAATATTTGAGAGCGCAGAAATAGTTTGGTAAATGTCCTTCGGTGGAGAGGCCTCCCTTCCAGACTCCATCTCTGGCTGACTGGTACTGTCACGTACCTGGTAGGAGTCTGGAATGACGAGGTCGGCCTCCCTTGTATCTCCAACCCAAGCCCCACTGAGGATGGGACAGACCTAGGGTGAGGAGTTACACGAGTGCCTGTAGTTGCGTGCAGAACTTGTCAGCTGAGTTGCAGACGTGGAGATGCAGGCAGAGCATCTGGTAAGGAACTGGACTCAGGAAAGCTGGTAGGATGGACAGCTAGCACAGGCACTGGAGACAGCGTTAAGCCAAGCAGGAGGCTGGTGCAGGATCACAAGGGTGGCCGGGTTCGGTAGCAGACGGGCAGCGAGGTACTGGAAAAGGTTCAAGATTCAAATTGCCTCTTCTCTTCTTGTCGAAGAACTTTTTATTATCTGCTTGGGTCTTGGAGATTGTATACTGCAGTAATTGGTAGTTTGAGTTAAGGAAGTTCAACCTGTCTTGTACGGCAGGTACAGAAGAATCAATAGGCAGCTCAGGCAAGAAAGAAGGATAGTATCCATAATTGGCGAACAAAGGTGACTGTTTGGTTACCGAATGGGTGGAATTATTGTATGAAAATTCCGCGAGTGGGAGAAGTGATAGCCAGTCATCCTGTGCAAAAGAAGAAAAGCATCGTAGGTACTGTTCAAGGGTTTGATTGACCCTTTCAGTCTGTCCATTAGTTTGTGGGTGATAAGCTGTGGAGAGGCGGAGTTCAATGTTCAAAGTTTCACATAAGTCCCTCCAAAATCTAGAAGTGAACTGCACCCCTCGATCAGAAACTATGCTGTCAGGGATGCCATGCAACCTTACAATCTCCTTGATAAAAGTTGAGGCAGTCTCCGGGGCAGAAGGAGTTCCTTGCAGAGGTACAAAGTGGGCCATTTTGGTCAAACGATCAACCACAACGAAAATGGTAGTAAAGTCTTCAGATGGGGGAAGTTCTACTATAAAATCCATGGAGATCATGCTCCATGGTTTCTCAGGTACAGGAAGGGGCTCAAGTAGACCCCAAGTTCTGGCTCTGTCTGTCTTATTCCGAAGGCATGAAATACAAGATCTTACATATTTCTTGCAGTCGTTCATCAAGTTTGGCCACTAGAATGTACGGGAGATCAAATTAGCCGTCTTGTGAATCCCAAAGTGACCCGCTCTAGTAACTTCTGCACAATATTTGAGAGCGCAGAAATAGTTTGGTAAATGTCCTTCGGTGGAGAGGCCTCCCTTCCAGACTCCATCTCTGGCTGACTGGTACTGTCACGTACCTGGAGGAGTCTGGAATGACGAGGTCGGCCTCCCTTGTATCTCCAACCCAAGCCCCACTGAGGATGGGACAGACCTAGGGTGAGGAGTTACACGAGAGCCTGTAGTTGCGTGCAGAACTTGTCAGCTGAGTTGCAGACGTGGAGATGCAGGCAGAGCATCTGGTAAGGAACTGGACTCAGGAAAGCTGGTAGGATGGACAGCTAGCACAGGCACTGGAGACAGCGTTAAGCCAAGCAGGAGGCTGGTGCAGGATCACAAGGGTGCCCGGGTTCGGTAGCAGACGGGCAGCGAGGTACTGGAAAAGGCCCCAAAAATCTTGGGCCAAGCTTCCTCGAGGGGCAACTTAGTTTCAAGTTCGCTGTGGAAAGCCAGACCTTATCTCCAGGTTCAAGATTCAAATTGCCTCTTCTCTTCTTGTCGAAGAACTTTTTATTATCTGCCTGGGTCTTGGAGATTGTATCCTGCAGTAATTGGTAGTTTGAGTTAAGGAAGTTCAACCTGTCTTGTACGGCAGGTACAGAAGAATCAATAGGCAGCTCAGGCAAGAAAGAAGGATGGTATCCATAATTGGCGAAAAAAGGTGACTGTTTGGTTACCGAATGGGTGGAATTATTGTATGAAAATTCCGCGAGTGGGAGAAGTGATAGCCAGTCATCCTGTGCAAAAGAAGAAAAGCATCGTAGGTACTGTTCAAGGGTTTGATTGACCCTTTCAGTCTGTCCATTAGTTTGTGGGTGATAAGCTGTGGAGAGGCGGAGTTCAATGTTCAAAGTTTCACATAAGGCCCTCCAACATCTAGAAGTGAACTGCACCCCTCGATCAGAAACTATGCTGTCAGGGATGCCATGCAACCTTACAATCTCCTTGATAAAAGTTGAGGCAGTCTCCGGGGCAGAAGGAGTTCCTTGCAGAGGTACAAAGTGGGCCATTTTGGTCAAACGATCAACCACAACGAAAATGGTAGTGAAGTCTTCAGATGGGGGAAGTTCTACTATAAAATCCATGGAGATCATGCTCCATGGTTTCTCAGGTACAGGAAGGGGCTCAAGTAGACCCCAAGTTCTGGCTCTGTCTGTCTTATTCTGAAGGCATGAAATACAAGATCTTACATATTTCTTGCAGTCGTTCATCAAATTTGGCAACCAGAATGTACGGGAGATCAAATTGGCCGTCTTGTGAATCCCAAAGTGACCCGCTCTTGTAACTTCTGCACAATATTTGAGAGCGCAGAAATAGTTTGGTAAATGTCCTTCGGTGGAGAGGCCTCCCTTCCAGACTCCATCTCTGGCTGGCTGGTACTGTCACGTACCTGGTAGGAGTCTGGAATGACGAGGTCGGCCTCCCTTGTATCTCCAACCCAAGCCCCACTGAGGATGGGACAGACCTAGGGTGAGGAGTTACAAGAGTGCCTGTAGTTGCGTGCAGAACTTGTCAGCTGAGTTGCAGACGTGGAGATGCAGGCAGAGCATCTGGTAAGGAACTGGACTCAGGAAAGCTGGTAGGATGGACAGCTAGCACAGGCACTGGAGACAGCGTTAAGCCAAGCAGGAGGCTGGTGCAGGATCACAAGGGTGGCCGGGTTCGGTAGCAGACGGGCAGCGAGGTACTGGAAAAGGTTCAAGATTCAAATTGCCTCTTCTCTTCTTGTCGAAGAACTTTTTATTATCTGCTTGGGTCTTGGAGATTGTATCCTGCAGTAATTGGTAGTTTGAGTTAAGGAAGTTCAACCTGTCTTGTACGGCAGGTACAGAAGAATCAATAGGCAGCTCAGGCAAGAAAGAAGGATAGTATCCATAATTGGCGAACAAAGGTGACTGTTTGGTTACCGAATGGGTGGAATTATTGTATGAAAATTCCGCGAGTGGGAGAAGTGATAGCCAGTCATCCTGTGCAAAAGAAGAAAAGCATCGTAGGTACTGTTCAAGGGTTTGATTGACCCTTTCAGTCTGTCCATTAGTTTGTGGGTGATAAGCTGTGGAGAGGCGGAGTTCAATGTTCAAAGTTTCACATAAGTCCCTCCAAAATCTAGAAGTGAACTGCACCCCTCGATCAGAAACTATGCTGTCAGGGATGCCATGCAACCTTACAATCTCCTTGATAAAAGTTGAGGCAGTCTCCGGGGCAGAAGGAGTTCCTTGCAGAGGTACAAAGTGGGCCATTTTGGTCAAACGATCAACCACAACGAAAATGGTAGTAAAGTCTTCAGATGGGGGAAGTTCTACTATAAAATCCATGGAGATCATGCTCCATGGTTTCTCAGGTACAGGAAGGGGCTCAAGTAGACCCCAAGTTCTGGCTCTGTCTGTCTTATTCCGAAGGCATGAAATACAAGATCTTACATATTTCTTGCAGTCGTTCATCAAGTTTGGCCACTAGAATGTACGGGAGATCAAATTAGCCGTCTTGTGAATCCCAAAGTGACCCGCTCTAGTAACTTCTGCACAATATTTGAGAGCGCAGAAATAGTTTGGTAAATGTCCTTCGGTGGAGAGGCCTCCCTTCCAGACTCCATCTCTGGCTGACTGGTACTGTCACGTACCTGGAGGAGTCTGGAATGACGAGGTCGGCCTCCCTTGTATCTCCAACCCAAGCCCCACTGAGGATGGGACAGACCTAGGGTGAGGAGTTACACGAGAGCCTGTAGTTGCGTGCAGAACTTGTCAGCTGAGTTGCAGACGTGGAGATGCAGGCAGAGCATCTGGTAAGGAACTGGACTCAGGAAAGCTGGTAGGATGGACAGCTAGCACAGGCACTGGAGACAGCGTTAAGCCAAGCAGGAGGCTGGTGCAGGATCACAAGGGTGCCCGGGTTCGGTAGCAGACGGGCAGCGAGGTACTGGAAAAGGCCCCAAAAATCTTGGGCCAAGCTTCCTCGAGGGGCAACTTAGTTTCAAGTTCGCTGTGGAAAGCCAGACCTTATCTCCAGGTTCAAGATTCAAATTGCCTCTTCTCTTCTTGTCGAAGAACTTTTTATTATCTGCCTGGGTCTTGGAGATTGTATCCTGCAGTAATTGGTAGTTTGAGTTAAGGAAGTTCAACCTGTCTTGTACGGCAGGTACAGAAGAATCAATAGGCAGCTCAGGCAAGAAAGAAGGATGGTATCCATAATTGGCGAAAAAAGGTGACTGTTTTGTTACCGAATGGGTGGAATTATTGTATGAAAATTCCGCGAGTGGGAGAAGTGATAGCCAGTCATCCTGTGCAAAAGAAGAAAAGCATCGTAGGTACTGTTCAAGGGTTTGATTGACCCTTTCAGTCTGTCCATTAGTTTGTGGGTGATAAGCTGTGGAGAGGCGGAGTTCAATGTTCAAAGTTTCACATAAGGCCCTCCAACATCTAGAAGTGAACTGCACCCCTCGATCAGAAACTATGCTGTCAGGGATGCCATGCAACCTTACAATCTCCTTGATAAAAGTTGAGGCAGTCTCCGGGGCAGAAGGAGTTCCTTGCAGAGGTACAAAGTGGGCCATTTTGGTCAAACGATCAACCACAACGAAAATGGTAGTGAAGTCTTCAGATGGGGGAAGTTCTACTATAAAATCCATGGAGATCATGCTCCATGGTTTCTCAGGTACAGGAAGGGGCTCAAGTAGACCCCAAGTTCTGGCTCTGTCTGTCTTATTCTGAAGGCATGAAATACAAGATCTTACATATTTCTTGCAGTCGTTCATCAAATTTGGCAACCAGAATGTACGGGAGATCAAATTGGCCGTCTTGTGAATCCCAAAGTGACCCGCTCTTGTAACTTCTGCACAATATTTGAGAGCGCAGAAATAGTTTGGTAAATGTCCTTCGGTGGAGAGGCCTCCCTTCCAGACTCCATCTCTGGCTGACTGGTACTGTCACGTACCTGGTAGGAGTCTGGAATGACGAGGTCGGCCTCCCTTGTATCTCCAACCCAAGCCCCACTGAGGATGCTACAGACCTAGGGTGAGGAGTTACAAGAGTGCCTGTAGTTGCGTGCAGAACTTGTCAGCTGAGTTGCAGACGTGGAGATGCAGGCAGAGCATCTGGTAAGGAACTGGACTCAGGAAAGCTGGTAGGATGGACAGCTAGCACAGGCACTGGAGACAGCGTTAAGCCAAGCAGGAGGCTGGTGCAGGATCACAAGGGTGACCGGGTTCGGTAGCAGACGGGCAGCGAGGTACAAGGCACAGGCAGGAGGGAGGTCAGATGGGAAGCCGAGATCAGGAACCAGTAATCAAGTATTCAAGTCCGGAAGCAAGGTCAAAGGGAAGCCAAGGTTCAGCAACAGGGATCAAGCCAGGTTTAAACAGAGTTCAGGTATCAGGGTACTTGCTGAAGACCAGTCAGCACTTGTCAGAAGTCAGAGCATCCTTTAAGTAGGCAGGCTGGTGCCAAAGGGAATTAGGAGCGTGCTCCTGCGCGCGCACGTTGCCCGTGCGCACGCGCATGCGCGAATTGCGCACACGCATGCGCAATGGTACTCCGGAAAGGCCGCTGCGTACTGGGGATGCGCGCGCCAGCATTCCGAGACTGTTGACGAATGCGCGCATGCGCAGACGGATTCCCGGCAGCTTCCTTACATTGCCCCCCTTAGGGGCAGACTCTGGATGCCCCTCATGACCTCTTTTTCCGGGTGGCGTAGAAAGAAAGCTCGTACCAGTCTTGGAGCATGCACATCAGAAGCTGGTTCCCAGGAACTTTCTTCCGGCCCGTAGCCTTTCCATTTAATGAGAAACTGTGTTTGGTTACCTCTCTTCCTACAGTCCAATACGGCCTCCACCTCAAATTCCTCATTCCCTTCGATAAGTAGCGGTGGAGGGGTTTCAGAAATCTGATTTGGGAAAGGATTTGGCACTGTAGGCTTCAACAAAGAAACATGGAATACTGGGTGGATTCTCAGGTTCTTGGGTAACACTAATTCGAATGCTACTGCATTAATCTTTCTCTTGACTGGAAAAGGCCCCAAAAATCTTGGGCCAAGCTTCCTCGAGGGGCAACTTAGTTTCAAGTTCGCTGTGAAAAGCCAGACCTTATCTCCAGGTTCAAGATTCAAATTGCCTCTTCTCTTCTTGTCGAAGAACTTTTTATTATCTGCCTGGGTCTTGGAGATTGTATCCTGCAGTAATTGGTAGTTGGAGTTAAGGAAGTTCAACCTGTCTTGTACGGCAGGTACAGAAGAATCAATAGGCAGCTCAGGCAAGAAAGAAGGATGGTATCCATAATTGGCGAAAAAAGGTGACTGTTTGGTTGCCGAATGGGTGGAATTATTGTATGAAAATTCCGCGAGTGGAAGAAGTGATAGCCAGTCATCCTGTGCAAAAGAAGAAAAGCATCGTAGGTACTGTTCAATGGTTTGATTGACCCTTTCAGTCTGTCCATTAGTTTGTGGGTGATAAGCTGTGGAGAGGCGGAGTTCAATGTTCAAAGTTTCACATAAGGCCCTCCAAAATCTAGAAGTGAACTGCACCCCTCGATCAGAAACTATGCTGTCAGGGATGCCATGCAACCTTACAATCTCCTTGATAAAAGTTGAGGCAGTCTCCGGGGCAGAAGGAGTTCCTTGCAGAGGTACAAAGTGGGCCATTTTGGTCAAACGATCAACCACAACGAAAATGGTAGTGAAGTCTTCAGATGGGGGAAGTTCTACTATAAAATCCATGGAGATCATGCTCCATGGTTTCTCAGGTACAGGAAGGGGCTCAAGTAGACCCCAAGTTCTGGCTCTGTCTGTCTTATTCCGAAGGCATGAAATACAAGATCTTACATATTTCTTGCAGTCGTTCATCAAGTTTGGCCACTAGAATGTACGGGAGATCAAATTAGCCGTCTTGTGAATCCCAAAGTGACCCGATCTTGTAACTTCTGCACAATATTTGAGAGCGCAGAAATAGTTTGGTAAATGTCCTTCGGTGGAGAGGCCTCCCTTCCAGACTCCATCTCTGGCTGACTGGTACTGTCACGTACCTGGTAGGAGTCTTGAATGAAGGGGTCGGCCTCCCTTGTATCTCCAACCCAAGCCCCACTGAGGATGGGACAGACCTAGGGTGAGGAGTTACACGAGTGCCTGTAGTTGCGTGCAGAACTTTTCAGCTGAGTTGCAGACGTGGAGATGCAGGCAGAGCATCTGGTAAGGAACTGGACTCAGGAAAGCTGGTAGGATGGACAGCTAGCACAGGCACTGGAGACAGCGTTAAGCCAAGCAGGAGGCTGGTGCAGGATCACAAGGGTGGCCGGGTTCGGTAGCAGACGGGCAGCGAGGTACTGGAAAAGGTTCAAGATTCAAATTGCCTCTTCTCTTCTTGTCGAAGAACTTTTTATTATCTGCCTGGGTCTTGGAGATTGTATCCTGCAGTAATTGGTAGTTGGAGTTAAGGAAGTTCAACCTGTCTTGTACGGCAGGTACAGAAGAATCAATAGGCAGCTCAGGCAAGAAAGAAGGATGGTATCCATAATTGGCGAAAAAAGGTGACTGTTTGGTTGCCGAATGGGTGGAATTATTGTATGAAAATTCCGCGAGTGGGAGAAGTGATAACCAGTCATCTTCTGCCCCGGAGACTGCCTCAACTTTTATCAAGGAGATTGTAAGGTTGCATGGCATCCCTGACAGCATAGTTTCTGATCGAGGGGTGCAGTTCACTTCTAGATTTTGGAGGGCCTTATGTGAAACTTTGAACATTGAACTCCGCCTCTCCACAGCTTATCACCCACAAACTAATGGACAGACTGAAAGGGTCAATCAAACCCTTGAACAGTACCTACGATGCTTTTCTTCTTTTGCACAGGATGACTGGCTATCACTTCTCCCACTCGCGGAATTTTCATACAATAATTCCACCCATTCGGTAACCAAACAGTCACCTTTTTTCGCCAATTATGGATACCATCCTTCTTTCTTGCCTGAGCTGCCTATTGATTCTTCTGTACCTGCCGTACAAGACAGGTTGAACTTCCTTAACTCCAACTACCAATTACTGCAGGTCCCAGAACAGTTCAGAGTTGCCGTCCTAGGGCGATGTCATGATCATCCCATAGCGGGTCACTTTGGGATTCACAAGACGGCTAATTTGATCTCCCGTACATTCTGGTGGCCAAACTTGATGAACGACTGCAAGAAATATGTAAGATCTTGTATTTCATGCCTTCGGAATAAGACAGACAGAGCCAGAACTTGGGGTCTACTTGAGCCCCTTCCTGTACCTGAGAAACCATGGAGCATGATCTCCATGGATTGTATAGTAGAACTTCCCCCATCTGAAGACTTCACTACCATTTTCGTTGTGGTTGATCGTTTGACCAAAATGGCCCACTTTGTACCTCTGCAAGGAACTCCTTCTGCCCCGGAGACTGCCTCAACTTTTATCAAGGAGATTGTAAGGTTGCATGGCATCCCTGACAGCATAGTTTCTGATCGAGGGGTGCAGTTCACTTCTAGATGTTGGAGGGCCTTATGTGAAACTTTGAACATTGAACTCCGCCTCTCCACAGCTTATCACCCACAAACTAATGGACAGACTGAAAGGGTCAATCAAACCCTTGAACAGTACCTACGATGCTTTTCTTCTTTTGCGCAGGATGACTGGCTATCACTTCTCCCACTCGCGGAATTTTCATACAATAATTTCACCCATTCGGCAACCAAACAGTCACCTTTTTTCGCCAATTATGGATACCATCCTTCTTTCTTGCCTAAGCTGCCTATTGATTCTTCTGTACCTGCCGTACAAGACAGGTTGAACTTCCTTAACTCCAACTACCAATTACTGCAGGATACAATCTCCAAGACCCAGGCAGATAATAAAAAGTTCTTCGACAAGAAGAGAAGAGGCAATTTGAATCTTGAACCTGGAGATAAGGTCTGGCTTTCCACAGCGAACTTGAAACTAAGTTGCCCCTCGAGGAAGCTTGGCCCAAGATTTTTGGGGCCTTTTCCAGTACCTCGCTGCCCGTCTGCTACCGAACCCGGCCACCCTTGTGATCCTGCACCAGCCTCCTGCTTGGCTTAACGCTGTCTCCAGTGCCTGTGCTAGCTGTCCATCCTACCAGCTTTCCTGAGTCCAGTTCCTTACCAGATGCTCTGCCTAAATCTCCACGTCTGCAACTCAGCTGACAAGTTCTGCACGCAACTACAGGCACTCGTGTAACTCCTCACCCTAGGTCTGTCCCATCCTCAGTGGGGCTTGGGTTGGAGATACAAGGGAGGCCGACCTCGTCATTCCAGACTCGTACCAGGTACGTGACAGTACCAGTCAGCCAGAGATGGAGTCTGGAAGGGAGGCCTCTCCACCGAAGGACATTTACCAAACTATTTCTGCGCTCTCAAATATTGTGCAGAAGTTACAAGAGCGGGTCACTTTGGGATTCACAAGACGGCCAATTTGATCTCCCGTACATTCTGGTGGCCAAATTTGATGAACGACTGCAAGAAATATGTAAGATCTTGTATTTCATGCCTTCGGAATAAGACAGACAGAGCCAGAACTTGGGGTCTACTTGAGCCCCTTCCTGTACCTGAGAAACCATGGAGCATGATCTCCATGGATTTTATAGTAGAACTTCTCCAATCTGAAGACTTCACTACCATTTTCGTTGTGGTTGATCGTTTGACCAAAATGGCCCACTTTGTACCTCTGCAAGGAACTCCTTCTGCCCCGGAGACTGCCTCAACTTTTATCAAGGAGATTGTAAGGTTGCATGGCATCCCTGACAGCATAGTTTCTGATCAAGGGGTGCAGTTCACTTCTAGATTTTGGAGGGCCTTATGTGAAACTTTGAACATTGAACTCCGCCTCTCCACAGCTTATCACCCACAAACTAATGGACAGACTGAAAGGGTCAATCAAACCCTTGAACAGTACCTACGATGCTTTTCTTCTTTTGCGCAGGATGACTGGCTATCACTTCTCCCACTCGCGGAATTTTCATACAATAATTTCACCCATTCGGCAACCAAACAGTCACCTTTTTTCGCCAATTATGGATACCATCCTTCTTTCTTGCCTAAGCTGCCTATTGATTCTTCTGTACCTGCCGTACAAGACAGGTTGAACTTCCTTAACTCCAACTACCAATTACTGCAGGATACAATCTCCAAGACCCAGGCAGATAATAAAAAGTTCTTCGACAAGAAGAGAAGAGGCAATTTGAATCTTGAACCTGGAGATAAGGTCTGGCTTTCCACAGCGAACTTGAAACTAAGTTGCCCCTCGAGGAAGCTTGGCCCAAGATTTTTGGGGCCTTTTCCAGTACCTCGCTGCCCGTCTGCTACCGAACCCGGCCACCCTTGTGATCCTGCACCAGCCTCCTGCTTGGCTTAACGCTGTCTCCAGTGCCTGTGCTAGCTGTCCATCCTACCAGCTTTCCTGAGTCCAGTTCCTTACCAGATGCTCTGCCTGCATCTCCACGTCTGCAACTCAGCTGACAAGTTCTGCACGCAACTACAGGCACTCGTGTAACTCCTCACCCTAGGTCTGTCCCATCCTCAGTGGGGCTTGGGTTGGAGATACAAGGGAGGCCGACCTCGTCATTCCAGACTCCTACCAGGTACGTGACAGTACCAGTCAGCCAGAGATGGAGTCTGGAAGGGAGGCCTCTCCACCGAAGGACATTTACCAAACTATTTCTGCGCTCTCAAATATTGTGCAGAAGTTACAAGAGCGGGTCACTTTGGGATTCACAAGACGGCCAATTTGATCTCCCGTACATTCTGGTGGCCAAATTTGATGAACGACTGCAAGAAATATGTAAGATCTTGTATTTCATGCCTTCGGAATAAGACAGACAGAGCCAGAACTTGGGGTCTACTTGAGCCCCTTCCTGTACCTGAGAAACCATGGAGCATGATCTCCATGGATTTTATAGTAGAACTTCTCCCATCTGAAGACTTCACTACCATTTTCGTTGTGGTTGATCGTTTGACCAAAATGGCCCACTTTGTACCTCTGCAAGGAACTCCTTCTGCCCCGGAGACTGCCTCAACTTTTATCAAGGAGATTGTAAGGTTGCATGGCATCCCTGACAGCATAGTTTCTGATCGAGGGGTGCAGTTCACTTCTAGATTTTGGAGGGCCTTATGTGAAACTTTGAACATTGAACTCCGCCTCTCCACAGCTTATCACCCACAAACTAATGGACAGACTGAAAGGGTCAATCAAACCCTTGAACAGTACCTACGATGCTTTTCTTCTTTTGCACAGGATGACTGGCTATCACTTCTCCCACTCGCGGAATTTTCATACAATAATTCCACCCATTCGGCAACCAAACAGTCACCTTTTTTCGCCAATAATGGATACCATCCTTCTTTCTTGCCTGAGCTGCCTATTGATTCTTCTGTACCTGCCGTACAAGACAGGTTGAACTTCCTTAACTCCAACTACCAATTACTGCAGGATACAATCTCCAAGACCCAGGCAGATAATAAAAAGTTCTTCGACAAGAAGAGAAGAGGCAATTTGAATCTTGAACCTGGAGATAAGGTCTGGCTTTCCACAGCGAACTTGAAACTAAGTTGCCCCTCGAGGAAGCTTGGCCCAAGATTTTTGGGGCCTTTTCCAGTACCTCGCTGCCCGTCTGCTACCGAACCCGGCCACCCTTGTGATCCTGCACCAGCCTCCTGCTTGGCTTAACGCTGTCTCCAGTGCCTGTGCTAGCTGTCCATCCTACCAGCTTTCCTGAGTCCAGTTCCTTACCAGATGCTCTGCCTGCATCTCCACGTCTGCAACTCAGCTGACAAGTTCTGCACGCAACTACAGGCTCTCGTGTAACTCCTCACCCTAGGTCTGTCCCATCCTCAGTGGGGCTTGGGTTGGAGATACAAGGGAGGCCGACCTCGTCATTCCAGACTCCTACCAGGTACGTGACAGTACCAGTCAGCCAGAGATGGAGTCTGGAAGGGAGGCCTCTCCACCGAAGGACATTTACCAAACTATTTCTGCGCTCTCAAATATTGTGCAGAAGTTACAAGAGCGGGTCACTTTGGGATTCACAAGACGGCCAATTTGATCTCCCGTACATTCTGGTGGCCAAATTTGATGAACGACTGCAAGAAATATGTAAGATCTTGTATTTCATGCCTTCGGAATAAGACAGACAGAGCCAGAACTTGGGGTCTACTTGAGCCCCTTCCTGTACCTGAGAAACCATGGAGCATGATCTCCATGGATTTTATAGTAGAACTTCTCCCATCTGAAGACTTCACTACCATTTTCGTTGTGGTTGATCGTTTGACCAAAATGGCCCACTTTGTACCTCTGCAAGGAACTCCTTCTGCCCCGGAGACTGCCTCAACTTTTATCAAGGAGATTGTAAGGTTGCATGGCATCCCTGACAGCATAGTTTCTGATCAAGGGGTGCAGTTCACTTCTAGATTTTGGAGGGCCTTATGTGAAACTTTGAACATTGAACTCCGCCTCTCCACAGCTTATCACCCACAAACTAATGGACAGACTGAAAGGGTCAATCAAACCCTTGAACAGTACCTACGATGCTTTTCTTCTTTTGCACAGGATGACTGGCTATCACTTCTCCCACTCGCGGAATTTTCATACAATAATTCCACCCATTCGGCAACCAAACAGTCACCTTTTTTCGCCAATTATGGATACCATCCTTCTTTCTTGCCTGAGCTGCCTATTGATTCTTCTGTACCTGCCGTACAAGACAGGTTGAACTTCCTTAACTCCAACTACCAATTACTGCAGGATACAATCTCCAAGACCCAGGCAGATAATAAAAAGTTCTTCGACAAGAAGAGAAGAGGCAATTTGAATCTTGAACCTGGAGATAAGGTCTGGCTTTCCACAGCGAACTTGAAACTAAGTTGCCCCTCGAGGAAGCTTGGCCCAAGATTTTTGGGGCCTTTTCCAGTACCTCGCTGCCCGTCTGCTACCGAACCCGGCCACCCTTGTGATCCTGCACCAGCCTCCTGCTTGGCTTAACGCTGTCTCCAGTGCCTGTGCTAGCTGTCCATCCTACCAGCTTTCCTGAGTCCAGTTCCTTACCAGATGCTCTGCCTGCATCTCCACGTCTGCAACTCAGCTGACAAGTTCTGCACGCAACTACAGGCTCTCGTGTAACTCCTCACCCTAGGTCTGTCCCATCCTCAGTGGGGCTTGGGTTGGAGATACAAGGGAGGCCGACCTCGTCATTCCAGACTCCTACCACGTACGTGACAGTACCAGTCAGCCAGAGATGGAGTCTGGAAGGGAGGCCTCTCCACCGAAGGACATTTACCAAACTATTTCTGCGCTCTCAAATATTGTGCAGAAGTTACAAGAGCGGGTCACTTTGGGATTCACAAGACGGCTAATTTGATCTCCCGTACATTCTAGTGGCCAAACTTGATGAACGACTGCAAGAAATATGTAAGATCTTGTATTTCATGCCTTCGGAATAAGACAGACAGAGCCAGAACTTGGGGTCTACTTGAGCCCCTTCCTGTACCTGAGAAACCATGGAGCATGATCTCCATGGATTTTATAGTAGAACTTCCCCCATCTGAAGACTTTACTACCATTTTCGTTGTGGTTGATCGTTTGACCAAAATGGCCCACTTTGTACCTCTGCAAGGAACTCCTTCTGCCCCGGAGACTGCCTCAACTTTTATCAAGGAGATTGTAAGGTTGCATGGCATCCCTGACAGCATAGTTTCTGATCGAGGGGTGCAGTTCACTTCTAGATGTTGGAGGGCCTTATGTGAAACTTTGAACATTGAACTCCGCCTCTCCACAGCTTATCACCCACAAACTAATGGACAGACTGAAAGGGTCAATCAAACCCTTGAACAGTACCTACGATGCTTTTCTTCTTTTGCGCAGGATGACTGGCTATCACTTCTCCCACTCGCGGAATTTTCATACAATAATTTCACCCATTCGGCAACCAAACAGTCACCTTTTTTCGCCAATTATGGATACCATCCTTCTTTCTTGCCTAAGCTGCCTATTGATTCTTCTGTACCTGCCGTACAAGACAGGTTGAACTTCCTTAACTCCAACTACCAATTACTGCAGGATACAATCTCCAAGACCCAGGCAGATAATAAAAAGTTCTTCGACAAGAAGAGAAGAGGCAATTTGAATCTTGAACCTGGAGATAAGGTCTGGCTTTCCACAGCGAACTTGAAACTAAGTTGCCCCTCGAGGAAGCTTGGCCCAAGATTTTTGGGGCCTTTTCCAGTACCTCGCTGCCCGTCTGCTACCGAACCCGGCCACCCTTGTGATCCTGCACCAGCCTCCTGCTTGGCTTAACGCTGTCTCCAGTGCCTGTGCTAGCTGTCCATCCTACCAGCTTTCCTGAGTCCAGTTCCTTACCAGATGCTCTGCCTGCATCTCCACGTCTGCAACTCAGCTGACAAGTTCTGCACGCAACTACAGGCACTCGTGTAACTCCTCACCCTAGGTCTGTCCCATCCTCAGTGGGGCTTGGGTTGGAGATACAAGGGAGGCCGACCTCGTCATTCCAGACTCCTACCAGGTACGTGACAGTACCAGTCAGCCAGAGATGGAGTCTGGAAGGGAGGCCTCTCCACCGAAGGACATTTACCAAACTATTTCTGCGCTCTCAAATATTGTGCAGAAGTTACAAGAGCGGGTCACTTTGGGATTCACAAGACGGCCAATTTGATCTCCCGTACATTCTGGTGGCCAAATTTGATGAACGACTGCAAGAAATATGTAAGATCTTGTATTTCATGCCTTCGGAATAAGACAGACAGAGCCAGAACTTGGGGTCTACTTGAGCCCCTTCCTGTACCTGAGAAACCATGGAGCATGATCTCCATGGATTTTATAGTAGAACTTCTCCCATCTGAAGACTTCACTACCATTTTCGTTGTGGTTGATCGTTTGACCAAAATGGCCCACTTTGTACCTCTGCAAGGAACTCCTTCTGCCCCGGAGACTGCCTCAACTTTTATCAAGGAGATTGTAAGGTTGCATGGCATCCCTGACAGCATAGTTTCTGATCGAGGGGTGCAGTTCACTTCTAGATTTTGGAGGGCCTTATGTGAAACTTTGAACATTGAACTCCGCCTCTCCACAGCTTATCACCCACAAACTAATGGACAGACTGAAAGGGTCAATCAAACCCTTGAACAGTACCTACGATGCTTTTCTTCTTTTGCACAGGATGACTGGCTATCACTTCTCCCACTCGCGGAATTTTCATACAATAATTCCACCCATTCGGCAACCAAACAGTCACCTTTTTTCGCCAATTATGGATACCATCCTTCTTTCTTGCCTGAGCTGCCTATTGATTCTTCTGTACCTGCCGTACAAGACAGGTTGAACTTCCTTAACTCCAACTACCAATTACTGCAGGATACAATCTCCAAGACCCAGGCAGATAATAAAAAGTTCTTCGACAAGAAGAGAAGAGGCAATTTGAATCTTGAACCTGGAGATAAGGTCTGGCTTTCCACAGCGAACTTGAAACTAAGTTGCCCCTCGAGGAAGCTTGGCCCAAGATTTTTGGGGCCTTTTCCAGTACCTCGCTGCCCGTCTGCTACCGAACCCGGCCACCCTTGTGATCCTGCACCAGCCTCCTGCTTGGCTTAACGCTGTCTCCAGTGCCTGTGCTAGCTGTCCATCCTACCAGCTTTCCTGAGTCCAGTTCCTTACCAGATGCTCTGCCTGCATCTCCACGTCTGCAACTCAGCTGACAAGTTCTGCACGCAACTACAGGCTCTCGTGTAACTCCTCACCCTAGGTCTGTCCCATCCTCAGTGGGGCTTGGGTTGGAGATACAAGGGAGGCCGACCTCGTCATTCCAGACTCCTACCACGTACGTGACAGTACCAGTCAGCCAGAGATGGAGTCTGGAAGGGAGGCCTCTCCACCGAAGGACATTTACCAAACTATTTCTGCGCTCTCAAATATTGTGCAGAAGTTACAAGAGCGGGTCACTTTGGGATTCACAAGACGGCTAATTTGATCTCCCGTACATTCTAGTGGCCAAACTTGATGAACGACTGCAAGAAATATGTAAGATCTTGTATTTCATGCCTTCGGAATAAGACAGACAGAGCCAGAACTTGGGGTCTACTTGAGCCCCTTCCTGTACCTGAGAAACCATGGAGCATGATCTCCATGGATTTTATAGTAGAACTTCCCCCATCTGAAGACTTTACTACCATTTTCGTTGTGGTTGATCGTTTGACCAAAATGGCCCACTTTGTACCTCTGCAAGGAACTCCTTCAGCCCCGGAGACTGCCTCAACTTTTATCAAGGAGATTGTAAGGTTGCATGGCATCCCTGACAGCATAGTTTCTGATCGAGGGGTGCAGTTCACTTCTAGATTTTGGAGGGCCTTATGTGAAACTTTGAACATTGAACTCCGCCTCTCCACAGCTTATCACCCACAAACTAATGGACAGACTGAAAGGGTCAATCAAACCCTTGAACAGTACCTACGATGCTTTTCTTCTTTTGCACAGGATGACTGGCTATCACTTCTCCCACTCGCGGAATTTTCATACAATAATTCCACCCATTCGGCAACCAAACAGTCACCTTTTTTCGCCAATTATGGATACCATCCTTCTTTCTTGCCTGAGCTGCCTATTGATTCTTCTGTACCTGCCGTACAAGACAGGTTGAACTTCCTTAACTCCAACTACCAATTACTGCAGGATACAATCTCCAAGACCCAGGCAGATAATAAAAAGTTCTTCGACAAGAAGAGAAGAGGCAATTTGAATCTTGAACCTGGAGATAAGGTCTGGCTTTCCACAGCGAACTTGAAACTAAGTTGCCCCTCGAGGAAGCTTGGCCCAAGATTTTTGGGGCCTTTTCCAGTACCTCGCTGCCCGTCTGCTACCGAACCCGGCCACCCTTGTGATCCTGCACCAGCCTCCTGCTTGGCTTAACGCTGTCTCCAGTGCCTGTGCTAGCTGTCCATCCTACCAGCTTTCCTGAGTCCAGTTCCTTACCAGATGCTCTGCCTGCATCTCCACGTCTGCAACTCAGCTGACAAGTTCTGCACGCAACTACAGGCTCTCGTGTAACTCCTCACCCTAGGTCTGTCCCATCCTCAGTGGGGCTTGGGTTGGAGATACAAGGGAGGCCGACCTCGTCATTCCAGACTCCTACCACGTACGTGACAGTACCAGTCAGCCAGAGATGGAGTCTGGAAGGGAGGCCTCTCCACCGAAGGACATTTACCAAACTATTTCTGCGCTCTCAAATATTGTGCAGAAGTTACAAGAGCGGGTCACTTTGGGATTCACAAGACGGCTAATTTGATCTCCCGTACATTCTAGTGGCCAAACTTGATGAACGACTGCAAGAAATATGTAAGATCTTGTATTTCATGCCTTCGGAATAAGACAGACAGAGCCAGAACTTGGGGTCTACTTAAGCCCCTTCCTGTACCTGAGAAACCATGGAGCATGATCTCCATGGATTTTATAGTAGAACTTCCCCCATCTGAAGACTTTACTACCATTTTCGTTGTGGTTGATCGTTTGACCAAAATGGCCCACTTTGTACCTCTGCAAGGAACTCCTTCTGCCCCGGAGACTGCCTCAACTTTTATCAAGGAGATTGTAAGGTTGCATGGCATCCCTGACAGCATAGTTTCTGATCGAGGGGTGCAGTTCACTTCTAGATTTTGGAGGGCCTTATGTGAAACTTTGAACATTGAACTCCGCCTCTCCACAGCTTATCACCCACAAACTAATGGACAGACTGAAAGGGTCAATCAAACCCTTGAACAGTACCTACGATGCTTTTCTTCTTATGCACAGGATGACTGGCTATCACTTCTCCCACTCGCGGAATTTTCATACAATAATTCCACCCATTCGGTAACCAAACAGTCAAATTTTTTCGCCAATTATGGATACCATCCTTCTTTCTTGCCTGAGCTGCCTATTGATTCTTCTGTACCTGCCGTACAAGACAGGTTGAACTTCCTTAACTCCAACTACCAATTACTGCAGGGACGGTCACCTCACGCGGAAGTCGCTCTTCCATGCGACCAAGATTCTCTTGTAACTTCTGCACAATATTTGAGAGCGCAGAAATAGTTTGGTAAATGTCCTTCGGTGGAGAGGCCTCCCTTCCAGACTCCATCTCTGGCTGACTGGTACTGTCACGTACCTGGTAGGAGTCTGGAATGACGAGGTCGGCCTCCCTTGTATCTCCAACCCAAGCCCCACTGAGGATGGGACAGACCTAGGGTGAGGAGTTACACGAGTGCCTGTAGTTGCGTGCAGAACTTTTCAGCTGAGTTGCAGACGTGGAGATGCAGGCAGAGCATCTGGTAAGGAACTGGACTCAGGAAAGCTGGTAGGATGGACAGCTAGCACAGGCACTGGAGACAGCGTTAAGCCAAGCAGGAGGCTGGTGCAGGATCACAAGGGTGGCCGGGTTCGGTAGCAGACGGGCAGCGAGGTACTGGAAAAGGTTCAAGATTCAAATTGCCTCTTCTCTTCTTGTCGTAGAACTTTTTATTATCTGCCTGGGTCTTGGAGATTGTATCCTGCAGTAATTGGTAGTTGGAGTTAAGGAAGTTCAACCTGTCTTGTACGGCAGGTACAGAAGAATCAATAGGCAGCTCAGGCAAGAAAGAAGGATGGTATCCATTATTGGCGAAAAAAGGTGACTGTTTGGTTGCCGAATGGGTGGAATTATTGTATGAAAATTCCGCGAGTGGGAGAAGTGATAGCCAGTCATCCTGCGCAAAAGAAGAAAAGCATCGTAGGTACTGTTCAAGGGTTTGATTGACCCTTTCAGTCTGTCCATTAGTTTGTTGGTGATAAGCTGTGGAGAGGCGGAGTTCAATGTTCAAAGTTTCACATAAGGCCCTCCAAAATCTAGAAGTGAACTGCACCCCTCGATCAGAAACTATGCTGTCAGGGATGCCATGCAACCTTACAATCTCCTTGATAAAAGTTGAGGCAGTCTCCGGGGCAGAAGGAGTTCCTTGCAGAGGTACAAAGTGGGCCATTTTGGTCAAACGATCAACCACAACGAAAATGGTAGTGAAGTCTTCAGATGGGGGAAGTTCTACTATAAAATCCATGGAGATCATGCTCCATGGTTTCTCAGGTACAGGAAGGGGCTCAAGTAGACCCCAAGTTCTGGCTCTGTCTGTCTTATTCCGAAGGCATGAAATACAAGATCATACATATTTCTTGCAGTCGTTCATCAAGTTTGGCCACTAGAATGTACGGGAGATCAAATTAGCCGTCTTGTGAATCCCAAAGTGACCCGCTAGGGGATGATCATGACATCGCCCTAGGACGGCAACTCTGAACTGTTCTGGGACCTGCAGTAATTGGTAGTTGGAGTTAAGGAAGTTCAACCTGTCTTGTACGGCAGGTACAGAAGAATCAATAGGCAGCTCAGGCAAGAAAGAAGGATGGTCCAAGACCCAGGCAGATAATAAAAAGTTCTTCGACAAGAAGAGAAGAGGCAATTTGAATCTTGAACCTTTTCCAGTACCTCGCTGCCCGTCTGCTACCGAACCCGGCCACCCTTGTGATCCTGCACCAGCCTCCTACTTGGCTTAACGCTGTCTCCAGTGCCTGTGCTTGCTGTCCATCCTACCAGCTTTCCTGAGTCCAGTTCCTTACCAGATGCTCTGCCTGCATCTCCACGTCTGCAACTCAGCTGACAAGTTCTGCACGCAACTACAGGCACTCGTGTAACTCCTCACCCTAGGTCTGTCCCATCCTCAGTGGGGCTTGGGTTGGAGATACAAGGGAGGCCGACCTCGTCATTCCAGACTCCTACCAGGTACGTGACAGTACCAGTCAGCCAGAGATGGAGTCTGGAAGGGAGGCCTCTCCACCGAAGGACATTTACCAAACTATTTCTGCGCTCTCAAATATTGTGCAGAAGTTACAAGAGCGGGTCACTTTGGGATTCACAAGACGGCTAATTTGATCTCCCGTACATTCTGGTGGCCAAACTTGATGAACGACTGCAAGAAATATGTAAGATCTTGTATTTCATGCCTTCGGAATAAGACAGACAGAGCCAGAACTTGGGGTCTACTTGAGCCCCTTCCTGTACCTGAGAAACCATGGAGCATGATCTCCATGGATTGTATAGTAGAACATCCCCCATCTGAAGACTTCACTACCATTTTCGTTGTGGTTGATCGTTTGACCAAAATGGCCCACTTTGTACCTCTGCAAGGAACTCCTTCTGCCCCGGAGACTGCCTCAACTTTTATCAAGGAGATTGTAAGGTTGCATGGCATCCCTGACAGCATAGTTTCTGATCGAGGGGTGCAGTTCACTTCTAGATGTTGGAGGGCCTTATGTGAAACTTTGAACATTGAACTCCGCCTCTCCACAGCTTATCACCCACAAACTAATGGACAGACTGAAAGGGTCAATCAAACCCCTTGAACAGTACCTACGATGCTTTTCTTCTTTTGCGCAGGATGACTGGCTATCACTTCTCCCACTCGCGGAATTTTCATACAATAATTTCACCCATTCGGCAACCAAACAGTCACCTTTTTTCGCCAATTATGGATACCATCCTTCTTTCTTGCCTAAGCTGCCTATTGATTCTTCTGTACCTGCCGTACAAGACAGGTTGAACTTCCTTAACTCCAACTACCAATTACTGCAGGATACAATCTCCAAGACCCAGGCAGATAATAAAAAGTTCTTCGACAAGAAGAGAAGAGGCAATTTGAATCTTGAACCTGGAGATAAGGTCTGGCTTTCCACAGCGAACTTGAAACTAAGTTGCCCCTCGAGGAAGCTTGGCCCAAGATTTTTGGGGCCTTTTCCAGTACCTCGCTGCCCGTCTGCTACCGAACCCGGCCACCCTTGTGATCCTGCACCAGCCTCCTGCTTGGCTTAACGCTGTCTCCAGTGCCTGTGCTAGCTGTCCATCCTACCAGCTTTCCTGAGTCCAGTTCCTTACCAGATGCTCTGCCTGCATCTCCACGTCTGCAACTCAGCTGACAAGTTCTGCACGCAACTACAGGCACTCGTGTAACTCCTCACCCTAGGTCTGTCCCATCCTCAGTGGGGCTTGGGTTGGAGATACAAGGAGGCCGACCTCGTCATTCCAGACTCGTACCAGGTACGTGACAGTACCAGTCAGCCAGAGATGGAGTCTGGAAGGGAGGCCTCTCCACGAAGGACATTTACCAAACTATTTCTGCGCTCTCAAATATTGTGCAGAAGTTACAAGAGCGGGTCACTTTGGGATTCACAAGACGGCCCAATTTGATCTCCCGTACATTCTGGTGGCCAAATTTGATGAACGACTGCAAGAAATATGTAAGATCTTGTATTTCATGCCTTCGGAATAAGACAGACAGAGCCAGAACTTGGGGTCTACTTGAGCCCCTTCCTGTACCTGAGAAACCATGGAGCATGATCTCCATGGATTTTATAGTAGAACTTCTCCCATCTGAAGACTTCACTACCATTTTCGTTGTGGTTGATCGTTTGACCAAAATGGCCCACTTTGTACCTCTGCAAGGAACTCCTTCTGCCCCGGAGACTGCCTCAACTTTTATCAAGGAGATTGTAAGGTTGCATGGCATCCCTGACAGCATAGTTTCTGATCAAGGGGTGCAGTTCACTTCTAGATTTTGGAGGGCCTTATGTGAAACTTTGAACATTGAACTCCGCCTCTCCACAGCTTATCACCCACAAACTAATGGACAGACTGAAAGGGTCAATCAAACCCTTGAACAGTACCTACGATGCTTTTCTTCTTTTGCGCAGGATGACTGGCTATCACTTCTCCCACTCGCGGAATTTTCATACAATAATTTCACCCATTCGGCAACCAAACAGTCACCTTTTTTCGCCAATTATGGATACCATCCTTCTTTCTTGCCTAAGCTGCCTATTGATTCTTCTGTACCTGCCGTACAAGACAGGTTGAACTTCCTTAACTCCAACTACCAATTACTGCAGGATACAATCTCCAAGACCCAGGCAGATAATAAAAAGTTCTTCGACAAGAAGAGAAGAGGCAATTTGAATCTTGAACCTGGAGATAAGGTCTGGCTTTCCACAGCGAACTTGAAACTAAGTTGCCCCTCGAGGAAGCTTGGCCCAAGATTTTTGGGGCCTTTTCCAGTACCTCGCTGCCCGTCTGCTACCGAACCCGGCCACCCTTGTGATCCTGCACCAGCCTCCTGCTTGGCTTAACGCTGTCTCCAGTGCCTGTGCTAGCTGTCCATCCTACCAGCTTTCCTGAGTCCAGTTCCTTACCAGATGCTCTGCCTGCATCTCCACGTCTGCAACTCAGCTGACAAGTTCTGCACGCAACTACAGGCACTCGTGTAACTCCTCACCCTAGGTCTGTCCCATCCTCAGTGGGGCTTGGGTTGGAGATACAAGGGAGGCCGACCTCGTCATTCCAGACTCCTACCAGGTACGTGACAGTACCAGTCAGCCAGAGATGGAGTCTGGAAGGGAGGCCTCTCCACCGAAGGACATTTACCAAACTATTTCTGCGCTCTCAAATATTGTGCAGAAGTTACAAGAGCGGGTCACTTTGGGATTCACAAGACGGCCAATTTGATCTCCCGTACATTCTGGTGGCCAAATTTGATGAACGACTGCAAGAAATATGTAAGATCTTGTATTTCATGCCTTCGGAATAAGACAGACAGAGCCAGAACTTGGGGTCTACTTGAGCCCCTTCCTGTACCTGAGAAACCATGGAGCATGATCTCCATGGATTTTATAGTAGAACTTCTCCCATCTGAAGACTTCACTACCATTTTCGTTGTGGTTGATCGTTTGACCAAAATGGCCCACTTTGTACCTCTGCAAGGAACTCCTTCTGCCCCGGAGACTGCCTCAACTTTTATCAAGGAGATTGTAAGGTTGCATGGCATCCCTGACAGCATAGTTTCTGATCGAGGGGTGCAGTTCACTTCTAGATTTTGGAGGGCCTTATGTGAAACTTTGAACATTGAACTCCGCCTCTCCACAGCTTATCACCCACAAACTAATGGACAGACTGAAAGGGTCAATCAAACCCTTGAACAGTACCTACGATGCTTTTCTTCTTTTGCACAGGATGACTGGCTATCACTTCTCCCACTCGCGGAATTTTCATACAATAATTCCACCCATTCGGCAACCAAACAGTCACATTTTTTCGCCAATAATGGATACCATCCTTCTTTCTTGCCTGAGCTGCCTATTGATTCTTCTGTACCTGCCGTACAAGACAGGTTGAACTTCCTTAACTCCAACTACCAATTACTGCAGGATACAATCTCCAAGACCCAGGCAGATAATAAAAAGTTCTTCGACAAGAAGAGAAGAGGCAATTTGAATCTTGAACCTGGAGATAAGGTCTGGCTTTCCACAGCGAACTTGAAACTAAGTTGCCCCTCGAGGAAGCTTGGCCCAAGATTTTTGGGGCCTTTTCCAGTACCTCGCTGCCCGTCTGCTACCGAACCCGGCCACCCTTGTGATCCTGCACCAGCCTCCTGCTTGGCTTAACGCTGTCTCCAGTGCCTGTGCTAGCTGTCCATCCTACCAGCTTTCCTGAGTCCAGTTCCTTACCAGATGCTCTGCCTGCATCTCCACGTCTGCAACTCAGCTGACAAGTTCTGCACGCAACTACAGGCTCTCGTGTAACTCCTCACCCTAGGTCTGTCCCATCCTCAGTGGGGCTTGGGTTGGAGATACAAGGGAGGCCGACCTCGTCATTCCAGACTCCTACCAGGTACGTGACAGTACCAGTCAGCCAGAGATGGAGTCTGGAAGGGAGGCCTCTCCACCGAAGGACATTTACCAAACTATTTCTGCGCTCTCAAATATTGTGCAGAAGTTACAAGAGCGGGTCACTTTGGGATTCACAAGACGGCCAATTTGATCTCCCGTACATTCTGGTGGCCAAATTTGATGAACGACTGCAAGAAATATGTAAGATCTTGTATTTCATGCCTTCGGAATAAGACAGACAGAGCCAGAACTTGGGGTCTACTTGAGCCCCTTCCTGTACCTGAGAAACCATGGAGCATGATCTCCATGGATTTTATAGTAGAACTTCTCCCATCTGAAGACTTCACTACCATTTTCGTTGTGGTTGATCGTTTGACCAAAATGGCCCACTTTGTACCTCTGCAAGGAACTCCTTCTGCCCCGGAGACTGCCTCAACTTTTATCAAGGAGATTGTAAGGTTGCATGGCATCCCTGACAGCATAGTTTCTGATCAAGGGGTGCAGTTCACTTCTAGATTTTGGAGGGCCTTATGTGAAACTTTGAACATTGAACTCCGCCTCTCCACAGCTTATCACCCACAAACTAATGGACAGACTGAAAGGGTCAATCAAACCCTTGAACAGTACCTACGATGCTTTTCTTCTTTTGCACAGGATGACTGGCTATCACTTCTCCCACTCGCGGAATTTTCATACAATAATTCCACCCATTCGGCAACCAAACAGTCACCTTTTTTCGCCAATTATGGATACCATCCTTCTTTCTTGCCTGAGCTGCCTATTGATTCTTCTGTACCTGCCGTACAAGACAGGTTGAACTTCCTTAACTCCAACTACCAATTACTGCAGGATACAATCTCCAAGACCCAGGCAGATAATAAAAAGTTCTTCGACAAGAAGAGAAGAGGCAATTTGAATCTTGAACCTGGAGATAAGGTCTGGCTTTCCACAGCGAACTTGAAACTAAGTTGCCCCTCGAGGAAGCTTGGCCCAAGATTTTTGGGGCCTTTTCCAGTACCTCGCTGCCCGTCTGCTACCGAACCCGGCCACCCTTGTGATCCTGCACCAGCCTCCTGCTTGGCTTAACGCTGTCTCCAGTGCCTGTGCTAGCTGTCCATCCTACCAGCTTTCCTGAGTCCAGTTCCTTACCAGATGCTCTGCCTGCATCTCCACGTCTGCAACTCAGCTGACAAGTTCTGCACGCAACTACAGGCTCTCGTGTAACTCCTCACCCTAGGTCTGTCCCATCCTCAGTGGGGCTTGGGTTGGAGATACAAGGGAGGCCGACCTCGTCATTCCAGACTCCTACCACGTACGTGACAGTACCAGTCAGCCAGAGATGGAGTCTGGAAGGGAGGCCTCTCCACCGAAGGACATTTACCAAACTATTTCTGCGCTCTCAAATATTGTGCAGAAGTTACAAGAGCGGGTCACTTTGGGATTCACAAGACGGCTAATTTGATCTCCCGTACATTCTAGTGGCCAAACTTGATGAACGACTGCAAGAAATATGTAAGATCTTGTATTTCATGCCTTCGGAATAAGACAGACAGAGCCAGAACTTGGGGTCTACTTGAGCCCCTTCCTGTACCTGAGAAACCATGGAGCATGATCTCCATGGATTTTATAGTAGAACTTCCCCCATCTGAAGACTTTACTACCATTTTCGTTGTGGTTGATCGTTTGACCAAAATGGCCCACTTTGTACCTCTGCAAGGAACTCCTTCTGCCCCGGAGACTGCCTCAACTTTTATCAAGGAGATTGTAAGGTTGCATGGCATCCCTGACAGCATAGTTTCTGATCGAGGGGTGCAGTTCACTTCTAGATGTTGGAGGGCCTTATGTGAAACTTTGAACATTGAACTCCGCCTCTCCACAGCTTATCACCCACAAACTAATGGACAGACTGAAAGGGTCAATCAAACCCTTGAACAGTACCTACGATGCTTTTCTTCTTTTGCGCAGGATGACTGGCTATCACTTCTCCCACTCGCGGAATTTTCATACAATAATTTCACCCATTCGGCAACCAAACAGTCACATTTTTTCGCCAATTATGGATACCATCCTTCTTTCTTGCCTAAGCTGCCTATTGATTCTTCTGTACCTGCCGTACAAGACAGGTTGAACTTCCTTAACTCCAACTACCAATTACTGCAGGATACAATCTCCAAGACCCAGGCAGATAATAAAAAGTTCTTCGACAAGAAGAGAAGAGGCAATTTGAATCTTGAACCTGGAGATAAGGTCTGGCTTTCCACAGCGAACTTGAAACTAAGTTGCCCCTCGAGGAAGCTTGGCCCAAGATTTTTGGGGCCTTTTCCAGTACCTCGCTGCCCGTCTGCTACCGAACCCGGCCACCCTTGTGATCCTGCACCAGCCTCCTGCTTGGCTTAACGCTGTCTCCAGTGCCTGTGCTAGCTGTCCATCCTACCAGCTTTCCTGAGTCCAGTTCCTTACCAGATGCTCTGCCTGCATCTCCACGTCTGCAACTCAGCTGACAAGTTCTGCACGCAACTACAGGCACTCGTGTAACTCCTCACCCTAGGTCTGTCCCATCCTCAGTGGGGCTTGGGTTGGAGATACAAGGGAGGCCGACCTCGTCATTCCAGACTCCTACCAGGTACGTGACAGTACCAGTCAGCCAGAGATGGAGTCTGGAAGGGAGGCCTCTCCACCGAAGGACATTTACCAAACTATTTCTGCGCTCTCAAATATTGTGCAGAAGTTACAAGAGCGGGTCACTTTGGGATTCACAAGACGGCCAATTTGATCTCCCGTACATTCAGGTGGCCAAATTTGATGAACGACTGCAAGAAATATGTAAGATCTTGTATTTCATGCCTTCGGAATAAGACAGACAGAGCCAGAACTTGGGGTCTACTTGAGCCCCTTCCTGTACCTGAGAAACCATGGAGCATGATCTCCATGGATTTTATAGTAGAACTTCTCCCATCTGAAGACTTCACTACCATTTTCGTTGTGGTTGATCGTTTGACCAAAATGGCCCACTTTGTACCTCTGCAAGGAACTCCTTCTGCCCCGGAGACTGCCTCAACTTTTATCAAGGAGATTGTAAGGTTGCATGGCATCCCTGACAGCATAGTTTCTGATCGAGGGGTGCAGTTCACTTCTAGATTTTGGAGGGCCTTATGTGAAACTTTGAACATTGAACTCCGCCTCTCCACAGCTTATCACCCACAAACTAATGGACAGACTGAAAGGGTCAATCAAACCCTTGAACAGTACCTACGATGCTTTTCTTCTTTTGCACAGGATGACTGGCTATCACTTCTCCCACTCGCGGAATTTTCATACAATAATTCCACCCATTCGGCAACCAAACAGTCACCTTTTTTCGCCAATTATGGATACCATCCTTCTTTCTTGCCTGAGCTGCCTATTGATTCTTCTGTACCTGCCGTACAAGACAGGTTGAACTTCCTTAACTCCAACTACCAATTACTGCAGGATACAATCTCCAAGACCCAGGCAGATAATAAAAAGTTCTTCGACAAGAAGAGAAGAGGCAATTTGAATCTTGAACCTGGAGATAAGGTCTGGCTTTCCACAGCGAACTTGAAACTAAGTTGCCCCTCGAGGAAGCTTGGCCCAAGATTTTTGGGGCCTTTTCCAGTACCTCGCTGCCCGTCTGCTACCGAACCCGGCCACCCTTGTGATCCTGCACCAGCCTCCTGCTTGGCTTAACGCTGTCTCCAGTGCCTGTGCTAGCTGTCCATCCTACCAGCTTTCCTGAGTCCAGTTCCTTACCAGATGCTCTGCCTGCATCTCCACGTCTGCAACTCAGCTGACAAGTTCTGCACGCAACTACAGGCTCTCGTGTAACTCCTCACCCTAGGTCTGTCCCATCCTCAGTGGGGCTTGGGTTGGAGATACAAGGGAGGCCGACCTCGTCATTCCAGACTCCTACCACGTACGTGACAGTACCAGTCAGCCAGAGATGGAGTCTGGAAGGGAGGCCTCTCCACCGAAGGACATTTACCAAACTATTTCTGCGCTCTCAAATATTGTGCAGAAGTTACAAGAGCGGGTCACTTTGGGATTCACAAGACGGCTAATTTGATCTCCCGTACATTCTAGTGGCCAAACTTGATGAACGACTGCAAGAAATATGTAAGATCTTGTATTTCATGCCTTCGGAATAAGACAGACAGAGCCAGAACTTGGGGTCTACTTGAGCCCCTTCCTGTACCTGAGAAACCATGGAGCATGATCTCCATGGATTTTATAGTAGAACTTCCCCCATCTGAAGACTTTACTACCATTTTCGTTGTGGTTGATCGTTTGACCAAAATGGCCCACTTTGTACCTCTGCAAGGAACTCCTTCAGCCCCGGAGACTGCCTCAACTTTTATCAAGGAGATTGTAAGGTTGCATGGCATCCCTGACAGCATAGTTTCTGATCGAGGGGTGCAGTTCACTTCTAGATTTTGGAGGGCCTTATGTGAAACTTTGAACATTGAACTCCGCCTCTCCACAGCTTATCACCCACAAACTAATGGACAGACTGAAAGGGTCAATCAAACCCTTGAACAGTACCTACGATGCTTTTCTTCTTTTGCACAGGATGACTGGCTATCACTTCTCCCACTCGCGGAATTTTCATACAATAATTCCACCCATTCGGCAACCAAACAGTCACCTTTTTTCGCCAATTATGGATACCATCCTTCTTTCTTGCCTGAGCTGCCTATTGATTCTTCTGTACCTGCCGTACAAGACAGGTTGAACTTCCTTAACTCCAACTACCAATTACTGCAGGATACAATCTCCAAGACCCAGGCAGATAATAAAAAGTTCTTCGACAAGAAGAGAAGAGGCAATTTGAATCTTGAACCTGGAGATAAGGTCTGGCTTTCCACAGCGAACTTGAAACTAAGTTGCCCCTCGAGGAAGCTTGGCCCAAGATTTTTGGGGCCTTTTCCAGTACCTCGCTGCCCGTCTGCTACCGAACCCGGCCACCCTTGTGATCCTGCACCAGCCTCCTGCTTGGCTTAACGCTGTCTCCAGTGCCTGTGCTAGCTGTCCATCCTACCAGCTTTCCTGAGTCCAGTTCCTTACCAGATGCTCTGCCTGCATCTCCACGTCTGCAACTCAGCTGACAAGTTCTGCACGCAACTACAGGCTCTCGTGTAACTCCTCACCCTAGGTCTGTCCCATCCTCAGTGGGGCTTGGGTTGGAGATACAAGGGAGGCCGACCTCGTCATTCCAGACTCCTACCACGTACGTGACAGTACCAGTCAGCCAGAGATGGAGTCTGGAAGGGAGGCCTCTCCACCGAAGGACATTTACCAAACTATTTCTGCGCTCTCAAATATTGTGCAGAAGTTACAAGAGCGGGTCACTTTGGGATTCACAAGACGGCTAATTTGATCTCCCGTACATTCTAGTGGCCAAACTTGATGAACGACTGCAAGAAATATGTAAGATCTTGTATTTCATGCCTTCGGAATAAGACAGACAGAGCCAGAACTTGGGGTCTACTTAAGCCCCTTCCTGTACCTGAGAAACCATGGAGCATGATCTCCATGGATTTTATAGTAGAACTTCCCCCATCTGAAGACTTTACTACCATTTTCGTTGTGGTTGATCGTTTGACCAAAATGGCCCACTTTGTACCTCTGCAAGGAACTCCTTCTGCCCCGGAGACTGCCTCAACTTTTATCAAGGAGATTGTAAGGTTGCATGGCATCCCTGACAGCATAGTTTCTGATCGAGGGGTGCAGTTCACTTCTAGATTTTGGAGGGCCTTATGTGAAACTTTGAACATTGAACTCCGCCTCTCCACAGCTTATCACCCACAAACTAATGGACAGACTGAAAGGGTCAATCAAACCCTTGAACAGTACCTACGATGCTTTTCTTCTTATGCACAGGATGACTGGCTATCACTTCTCCCACTCGCGGAATTTTCATACAATAATTCCACCCATTCGGTAACCAAACAGTCAAATTTTTTCGCCAATTATGGATACCATCCTTCTTTCTTGCCTGAGCTGCCTATTGATTCTTCTGTACCTGCCGTACAAGACAGGTTGAACTTCCTTAACTCCAACTACCAATTACTGCAGGGACGGTCACCTCACGCGGAAGTCGCTCTTCCATGCGACCAAGATTCTCTTGTAACTTCTGCACAATATTTGAGAGCGCAGAAATAGTTTGGTAAATGTCCTTCGGTGGAGAGGCCTCCCTTCCAGACTCCATCTCTGGCTGACTGGTACTGTCACGTACCTGGTAGGAGTCTGGAATGACGAGGTCGGCCTCCCTTGTATCTCCAACCCAAGCCCCACTGAGGATGGGACAGACCTAGGGTGAGGAGTTACACGAGTGCCTGTAGTTGCGTGCAGAACTTTTCAGCTGAGTTGCAGACGTGGAGATGCAGGCAGAGCATCTGGTAAGGAACTGGACTCAGGAAAGCTGGTAGGATGGACAGCTAGCACAGGCACTGGAGACAGCGTTAAGCCAAGCAGGAGGCTGGTGCAGGATCACAAGGGTGGCCGGGTTCGGTAGCAGACGGGCAGCGAGGTACTGGAAAAGGTTCAAGATTCAAATTGCCTCTTCTCTTCTTGTCGTAGAACTTTTTATTATCTGCCTGGGTCTTGGAGATTGTATCCTGCAGTAATTGGTAGTTGGAGTTAAGGAAGTTCAACCTGTCTTGTACGGCAGGTACAGAAGAATCAATAGGCAGCTCAGGCAAGAAAGAAGGATGGTATCCATTATTGGCGAAAAAAGGTGACTGTTTGGTTGCCGAATGGGTGGAATTATTGTATGAAAATTCCGCGAGTGGGAGAAGTGATAGCCAGTCATCCTGCGCAAAAGAAGAAAAGCATCGTAGGTACTGTTCAAGGGTTTGATTGACCCTTTCAGTCTGTCCATTAGTTTGTTGGTGATAAGCTGTGGAGAGGCGGAGTTCAATGTTCAAAGTTTCACATAAGGCCCTCCAAAATCTAGAAGTGAACTGCACCCCTCGATCAGAAACTATGCTGTGAGGGATGCCATGCAACCTTACAATCTCCTTGATAAAAGTTGAGGCAGTCTCCGGGGCAGAAGGAGTTCCTTGCAGAGGTACAAAGTGGGCCATTTTGGTCAAACGATCAACCACAACGAAAATGGTAGTGAAGTCTTCAGATGGGGGAAGTTCTACTATAAAATCCATGGAGATCATGCTCCATGGTTTCTCAGGTACAGGAAGGGGCTCAAGTAGACCCCAAGTTCTGGCTCTGTCTGTCTTATTCCGAAGGCATGAAATACAAGATCATACATATTTCTTGCAGTCGTTCATCAAGTTTGGCCACTAGAATGTACGGGAGATCAAATTAGCCGTCTTGTGAATCCCAAAGTGACCCGCTAGGGGATGATCATGACATCGCCCTAGGACGGCAACTCTGAACTGTTCTGGGACCTGCAGTAATTGGTAGTTGGAGTTAAGGAAGTTCAACCTGTCTTGTACGGCAGGTACAGAAGAATCAATAGGCAGCTCAGGCAAGAAAGAAGGATGGTCCAAGACCCAGGCAGATAATAAAAAGTTCTTCGACAAGAAGAGAAGAGGCAATTTGAATCTTGAACCTTTTCCAGTACCTCGCTGCCCGTCTGCTACCGAACCCGGCCACCCTTGTGATCCTGCACCAGCCTCCTACTTGGCTTAACGCTGTCTCCAGTGCCTGTGCTTGCTGTCCATCCTACCAGCTTTCCTGAGTCCAGTTCCTTACCAGATGCTCTGCCTGCATCTCCACGTCTGCAACTCAGCTGACAAGTTCTGCACGCAACTACAGGCACTCGTGTAACTCCTCACCCTAGGTCTGTCCCATCCTCAGTGGGGCTTGGGTTGGAGATACAAGGGAGGCCGACCTCGTCATTCCAGACTCCTACCAGGTACGTGACAGTACCAGTCAGCCAGAGATGGAGTCTGGAAGGGAGGCCTCTCCACCGAAGGACATTTACCAAACTATTTCTGCGCTCTCAAATATTGTGCAGAAGTTACAAGAGCGGGTCACTTTGGGATTCACAAGACGGCTAATTTGATCTCCCGTACATTCTAGTGGCCAGCTTATCACCCACAAACTAATGGACAGACTGAAAGGGTCAATCAAACCCTTGAACAGTACCTACGATGCTTTTCTTCTTTTGCGCAGGATGACTGGCTATCACTTCTCCCACTCGCGGAATTTTCATACAATAATTCCACCCATTCGGCAACCAAACAGTCACCTTTTTTCGTCAATTATGGATACCATCCTTCTTTCTTGCCTGAGCTGCCTATTGATTCTTCTGTACCTGCCGTACAAGACAGGTTGAACTTCCTTAACTCCAACTACCAATTACTGCAGGATACAATCTCCAAGACCCAGGCAGATAATAAAAAGTTATTCGACAAGAAGAGAAGAGGCAATTTGAATCTTGAACCTTTTCCAGTACCTCGCTGCCCGTCTGCTACCGAACCCGGCCACCCTTGTGATCCTGCACCAGCCTCCTGACCCCTGACCACTGACCCCTTTTCCCAGCAAACTGCCGAATCCATGCTTGACAAATTACAGCAAGGGCCAAGGCCTGTTGAAGATTACGTAATTGACTTTCGTGTTTGGAGCGCAGATACCCAATGGAATCACTCTGCACTTCGTCACCAGTTCCGTCTAGGACTTTCTGACACCGTAAAAGATGAACTTGCCAGAGTGGGAATACCCGCGTCCCTGGAAGATCTGATAAATTTAACTATTCAGATCGATCGGCGGTTTCGAGAAAGGCAATCGGAAAAATCTAAAGGGACTCTTTCTGTGGTTTCAAGGCCAGCCGCCCCTGCTCCTCTACCTGTTCTCTCTATCACTTCTCCCACTCGCGGAATTTTCATACAATAATTCCACCCATTCGGTAACCAAACAGTCACCTTTTTTCGCCAATTATGGATACCATCCTTCTTTCTTGCCTGAGCTGCCTATTGATTCTTCTGTACCTGCCGTACATGACAGGTTGAACTTCCTTAACTCCAACTACCAATTACTGCAGGGACGGTCACCTCATGCGGAAGTCGCTCTTCCATGCGACCAAGATTCTCTTGTAACTTCTGCACAATATTTGAGAGCGCAGAAATAGTTTGGTAAATGTCCTTCGGTGGAGAGGCCTCCCTTCCAGACTCTATCTCTGGCTGACTGGTACTGTCACGTACCTGGTAGGAGTCTGGAATGACGAGGTCGGCCTCCCTTGTATCTCCAACCCAAGCCCCACTGAGGATGGGACAGACCTAGGGTGAGGAGTTACACGAGTGCCTGTAGTTGCGTGCAGAACTTGTCAGCTGAGTTGCAGACGTGGAGATGCAGGCAGAGCATCTGGTAAGGAACTGGACTCAGGAAAGCTGGTAGGATGGACAGCTAGCACAGGCACTGGAGACAGCGTTAAGCCAAGCAGGAGGCTGGTGCAGGATCACAAGGGTGGCCGGGTTCGGTAGCAGACGGGCAGCGAGGTACAAGGCACAGGCAGGAGGGAGGTCAGATGGGAAGCCGAGATCAGGAACCAGTAATCAAGTATTCAAGTCCGGAAGCAAGGTCAAAGGGAAGCCAAGGTTCAGCAACAGGGATCAAGCCAGGTTTAAACAGAGTTCAGGTATCAGGGTACTTGCTGAAGACCAGTCAGCACTTGTCAGAAGTCAGAGCATCCTTTAAGTAGGCAGGCTGGTGCCAAAGGGAATTAGGAGCGTGCTCCTGCGCGCGCACGTTGCCCGTGCGCACGCGCATGCGTGAATTGCGCACACGCATGCGCAATGGTACTCCGGAAAGGCCGCTGCGTACTGGGGATGCGCGCGCCAGCATTCCGAGACTGTTGACGAATGCGCGCATGCGCAGACGGATTCCCGGCAGCTTCCTTACATTGCCCCCCCTTAGGGGCAGACTCTGGATGCCCCTCATGACCTCTTTTTCCGGGTGGCGTAGAAAGAAAGCTCGTACCAGTCTTGGAGCATGCACATCAGAAGCTGGTTCCCAGGAACTTTCTTCCGGCCCGTAGCCTTTCCATTTAATGAGAAACTGTGTTTGGTTACCTCTCTTCCTACAGTCCAATACGGCCTCCACCTCAAATTCCTCATTCCCTTCGATAAGTAGCGGTGGAGGGGTTTCAGAAATCTGATTTGGGAAAGGATTTGGCACTGTAGGCTTCAACAAAGAAACATGGAATACTGGGTGGATTCTCAGGTTCTTGGGTAACACTAATTCGAATGCTACTGCATTAATCTTTCTCTTGACTGGAAAAGGCCCCAAAAATCTTGGGCCAAGCTTCCTCGAGGGGCAACTTAGTTTCAAGTTCGCTGTGGAAAGCCAGACCTTATCTCCAGGTTCAAGATTCAAATTGCCTCTTCTCTTCTTGTCGAAGAACTTTTTATTATCTGCCTGGGTCTTGGAGATTGTATCCTGCAGTAATTGGTAGATGGAGTTAAGGAAGTTCAACCTGTCTTGTACGGCAGGTACAGAAGAATCAATAGGCAGCTCAGGCAAGAAAGAAGGATGGTATCCATAATTGGCGAAAAAAGGTGACTGTTTGGTTGTCGAATGGGTGGAATTATTGTATGAAAATTCCGCGAGTGGGAGAAGTGATAGCCAGTCATCCTGTGCAAAAGAAGAAAAGCATCGTAGGTACTGTTCAAGGGTTTGATTGACCCTTTCAGTCTGTCCATTAGTTTGTGGGTGATAAGCTGTGGAGAGGCGGAGTTCAATGTTCAAAGTTTCACATAAGGCCCTCCAAAATCTAGAAGTGAACTGCACCCCTCGATCAGAAACTATGCTGTCAGGGATGCCATGCAACCTTACAATCTCCTTGATAAAAGTTGAGGCAGTCTCCGGGGCAGAAGGAGTTCCTTGCAGAGGTACAAAGTGGGCCATTTTGGTCAAACGATCAACCACAACGAAAATGGTAGTGAAGTCTTCAGATGGGGGAAGTTCTACTATAAAATCCATGGAGATCATGCTCCATGGTTTCTCAGGTACAGGAAGGGGCTCAAGTAAACCCCAAGTTCTGGCTCTGTCTGTCTTATTCCGAAGGCATGAAATACAAGATCTTACAAATTTCTTGCAGTCGTTCTTCAAGTTTGGCCACCAGAATGTACGGGAGATCGAATTAGCCGTCTTGTGAATCCCAAAGTGACCCGCTAGGGGATGATCATGACATCGCCCTAGGACGGCAACTCTGAACTGTTCTGGGATAAAGATTTGCCTCTTTGACAAATAGGCCTCTTAGTACAGGCCATCCCTTAGTTGAAGAGCCAGGTCCTTGGAAGGCGGTTGGTCTTCCACATATTTTCTTATATGTGACATCAGATCCGCCTGAAGAAGTAAAAAATTATTGGCTGGTAAAATAGTATCAGGTTCCGAGGATACAACTGGATCACTGAACATGCGGGACAAGGCATCTGGTTTCCCGTTGTTTGAGCCAGGACGGTAGGTTATATGAAACATGAAACGAGAGAAAAAAAGTGCCCATCTTGCCTGCCGAGGTCTTAGGCGTTTAGCTGTCTTCAAATACTCAAGATTCTTGTGATCTGTGAAGATAAGAATTGGGTGAGAAGCTCCCTCCAAAAGGTAACGCCATTCTTCAAGAGCGGCCTTGATAGCCAGTAGCTCTCGGTCACCAACATCATAATTCCTTTCGGAAGGATTTAATTTTTTAGAGAAGAAGGCCACAGGGTGGAGCAATGATTTGGGCCCTTGGCGTTGGGAAATAATAGCCTCAACTGCATTTTCCGAGGCGTCTACCTCCAAAACATAAGCTAAGGAGGGATCGGGATGTTTCAAGATGGGAGCTGAGGTGAATAAGGCTTTCAACTGTTCAAACGCTGTCTGAGCCTCTGGGGTCCATCGAAAGGGAACATGCTGTTTCGTTAGCTGAGTAATGGGAGTGATGATGCCAGAAAAGTCCTTAATAAATGTTCTATAAAAGTTAGCAAACCCCACGAACCTCTGTACAGCTTTTCTGTCAGTAGGAGCAGACCATTCCAAGACAGAAGCGACTTTCTAAGGGTCCATGGAGATTCCTTCGGCGGAGATGACAAGCCCTAGGAAATGCACAACTTGCTTTTCAAAGTCGCATTTTCAGCCTTTGCGTAAAGTCAGTGTTCCCGCAATCGAGCTAATACCTTTTTTACATGAGTCCGATGGGATTCTAAAGTTTCAGAGAATACAAGGATGTCATCCAGATACACGATGACGAATAAATCAAGAAAGTCCCGAAAAAAATCGTTTACCAGATGCTGGAATGTGGCTGGAGCATTGCAGAGCCCGAATGGCATGACTAAATACTCAAAGTGGCCAAAACGTGTCCGGAAGGCCGTCTTCCATTCGTCTCCCTCCCTGATTCTGACAAGATTATAGGCACCCCTCAAGTCCAGTTTGGAGAACACTCGTGCCCCTCGCAGCCTCTGGAATAGTTCGGGAATCAGAGGAAGAGGGTACCGATTCTTGACAGTGACCCTGTTAAGGTCACGATAGTCCACACAGGGCCTCAAGGTGTGGTCTTTTTTCTCAACGAAGAAAATACCGGCTCCTGCTGGTGAAGTGGAAGGCCGAATGAACTGCTTTTCAAGGCTCTCGTCGATATAGGTACGCAGGGCTTCCAATTCAGGCTCAGAGAGAGGGTAAATCCGACCAAACGGGATCTCGGCTCCCGGTAGAAGTTCAATGGGGCAATCGTAAGTTCTATGAGGTGGAAGAGTGTCTGCACCCTTTTTATTAAAGACGTCCAGAAATTCGTGATAAGCAACCGGGATCAGTTTAGAGGCTTCATGGTCAGGGTGGATACCCAGGAGGTGCGTGGAGTTGACAGTTCCTCCCAAGAGGCAGTGCGTCTGGCAGTAGTTGGACGAAAAAGAGATATCTCCGGTAAGCCAGTCAACGTGAGGGTTGTGTGCCTTCAACCATGGAATGCCGAGGATAACGGGAAACATGGGAGAAGCTATGACATCCAAACGGAGGAGTTCGCTATGGCCTGAAGAAGTCTGGCAGAGAATAGGCAAGGTCCCCTGAGTAACCGGGCCTGATTTAATACCGGAGCCGTCAGCCAGATGGACATGGAACCCTTGCCTCTTGGTACCCAAGGGCAGCTGCTGAAGAGAAGCAAATGCAGAGTCCACAAAACAGCTGCAGGCCCCAGAGTCTATGATTGCAAGTACTGAAACCGTCTTTTCGGGGAGCTGAAGCTTGATGGGAAGAGAGACATGTGACTGATCCTTCCCAGGGAGATGCATCACAAGAGGCTGACGGATCCTGCAGGTCTCTGCCGGACAAGTTCGTATGAAGTGGCCAACCTCCCCGCAGTAGAGACACAGACTGCCTTGGACTCGACGTAGACGTTCAGGAGGAGAAAGAGGTAACCTACGAAAACTGCTGTGAGGTGCCTTATGCTGTTCCCTCCTTCTGGGGGAAGGAACAGGTAGAGGAGCAGGGGCGGCTGGCCTTGAAACCACAGAAAGAGTCCCTTTAGATTTTTCCGATTGCCTTTCTCGAAACCGCCGATCGATCTGAATAGTTAAATTTATCAGATCTTCCAGGGACGCGGGTATTCCCACTCTGGCAAGTTCATCTTTTACGGTGTCAGAAAGTCCTAGACGGAACTGGTGACGAAGTGCAGAGTGATTCCATTGGGTATCTGCGCTCCAAACACGAAAGTCAGTTACGTAATCTTCAACAGGCCTTGGCCCTTGCTGTAATTTGTCAAGCATGGATTCGGCAGTTTGCTGGGAAAAGGGGTCAGTGGTCAGGGGTCAGGAGGCTGGTGCAGGATCACAAGGGTGGCCGGGTTCGGTAGCAGACGGGCAGCGAGGTACTGGAAAAGGTTCAAGATTCAAATTGCCTCTTCTCTTCTTGTCGAATAACTTTTTATTATCTGCCTGGGTCTTGGAGATTGTATCCCGCAGTAATTGGTAGTTGGAGTTAAGGAAGTTCAACCTGTCTTGTACGGCAGGTACAGAAGAATCAATAGGCAGCTCAGGCAAGAAAGAAGGATGGTATCCATAATTGACGAAAAAAGGTGACTGTTTGGTTGCCGAATGGGTGGAATTATTGTATGAAAATTCCGCGAGTGGGAGAAGTGATAGCCAGTCATCCTGCGCAAAAGAAGAAAAGCATCGTAGGTACTGTTCAAGGGTTTGATTGACCCTTTCAGTCTGTCCATTAGTTTGTTGGTGATAAGCTGTGGAGAGGCGGAGTTCAATGTTCAAAGTTTCACATAAGGCCCTCCAAAATCTAGAAGTGAACTGCACCCCTCGATCAGAAACTATGCTGTCAGGGATGCCATGCAACCTTACAATCTCCTTGATAAAAGTTGAGGCAGTCTCTGGGGCAGAAGGAGTTCCTTGCAGAGGTACAAAGTGGGCCATTTTGGTCAAACGATCAACCACAACGAAAATGGTAGTGAAGTCTTCAGATGGGGGAAGTTCTACTATAAAATCCATGGAGATCATGCTCCATGGTTTCTCAGGTACAGGAAGGGGCTCAAGTAGACCCCAAGTTCTGGCTCTGTCTGTCTTATTCCGAAGGCATGAAATACAAGATCTTACATATTTCTTGCAGTCGTTCATCAAGTTTGGCCACCAGAATGTACGGGAGATCAAATTAGCCGTCTTGTGAATCCCAAAGTGACCCGCTCTTGTAACTTCTGCACAATATTTGAGAGCGCAGAAATAGTTTGGTAAATGTCCTTCGGTGGAGAGGCCTCCCTTCCAGACTCCATCTCTGGCTGACTGGTACTGTCACGTACCTGGTAGGAGTCTGGAATGACGAGGTCGGCCTCCCTTGTATCTCCAACCCAAGCCCCACTGAGGATGGGACAGACCTAGGGTGAGGAGTTACACGAGAGCCTGTAGTTGCGTGCAGAACTTGTCAGCTGAGTTGCAGACGTGGAGATGCAGGCAGAGCATCTGGTAAGGAACTGGACTCCGGAAAGCTGGTAGGATGGACAGCTAGCACAGGCACTGGAGACAGCGTTAAGCCAAGCAGGAGGCTGGTGCAGGATCACAAGGGTGGCCGGGTTCGGTAGCAGACGGGCAGCGAGGTACTGGAAAAGGCCCCAAAAATCTTGGGCCAAGCTTCCTCGAGGGGCAACTTAGTTTCAAGTTCGCTGTGGAAAGCCAGACCTTATCTCCAGGTTCAAGATTCAAATTGCCTCTTCTCTTCTTGTCGAAGAACTTTTTATTATCTGCCTGGGTCTTGGAGATTGTATCCTGCAGTAATTGGTAGTTGGAGTTAAGGAAGTTCAACCTGTCTTGTACGGCAGGTACAGAAGAATCTATAGGCAGCTCAGGCAAGAAAGAAGGATGGTATCCATAATTGGCGAAAAAAGGTGACTGTTTGGTTGCCGAATGGGTGGAATTATTGTATGAAAATTCCGCGAGTGGAAGAAGTGATAGCCAGTCATCCTGTGCAAAAGAAGAAAAGCATCGTAGGTACTGTTCAAGGGTTTGATTGACCCTTTCAGTCTGTCTATTAGTTTGTGGGTGATAAGCTGTGGAGAGGCGGAGTTCAATGTTCAAAGTTTCACATAAGGCCCTCCAAAATCTAGAAGTGAACTGCACCCCTCGATCAGAAACTATGCTGTCAGGGATGCCATGCAACCTTACAATCTCCTTGATAAAAGTTGAGGCAGTCTCCGGGGCAGAAGGAGTTCCTTGCAGAGGTACAAAGTGGGCCATTTTGGTCAAACGATCAACCACAACGAAAATGGCAGTGAAGTCTTCAGATGGGGGAAGTTCTACTATAAAATCCATGGAGATTATGCTCCATGGTTTCTCAGGTACAGGAAGGGGCTCAAGTAGACCCCAAGTTCTGGCTCTGTCTGTCTTATTCCGAAGGCATGAAATACAAGATCTTACATATTTCTTGCAGTCGTTCATCAAATTTGGCCACCAGAATGTACGGGAGATCAAATTGGCCGTCTTGTGAATCCCAAAGTGACCCGCTCTTGTAACTTCTGCACAATATTTGAGAGCGCAGAAATAGTTTGGTAAATGTCCTTCGGTGGAGAGGCCTCCCTTCCAGACTCCATCTCTGGCTGACTGGTACTGTCACGTACCTGGTAGGAGTCTGGAATGACGAGGTAGGCCTCCCTTGTATCTCCAACCCAAGCCCCACTGAGGATGGGACAGACCTAGGGTGAGGAGTTACACGAGTGCCTGTAGTTGCGTGCAGAACTTGTCAGCTAAGTTGCAGACGTGGAGATGCAGGCAGAGCATCTGGTAAGGAACTGGACTCAGGAAAGCTGGTAGGATGGACAGCTAGCACAGGCACTGGAGACAGCGTTAAGCCAAGCAGGAGGCTGGTGCAGGATCACAAGGGTATACGATGCTTTTCTTCTTTTGCACAGGATGACTGGCTATCACTTCTCCCACTCGCGGAATTTTCATACATTAATTTCACCCATTCGGCAACCAAACAGTCACCTTTTTTCGCCAATTATGGATACCATCCTTCTTTCTTGCCTGAGCTGCCTATTGATTCTTCTGTACCTGCCGTACAAGATAGGTTGAACTTCCTTAACTTCAACTACCAATTACTGCAGGATACAATCTCCAAGACCCAGGCAGATAATAAAAAGTTCTTCGACAAGAAGAGAAGAGGCAATTTGAATCTTGAACCTTTTCCAGTACCTCGCTGCCCGTCTGCTACCGAACCCGGCCACCCTTGTGATCCTGCACCAGCCTCCTGCTTGGCTTAACGCTTTCTCCAGTGCCTGTGCTAGCTGTCCATCCTACCAGCTTTCCGGAGTCCAGTTCCTTACCAGATGCTCTGCCTGCATCTCCACGTCTGCAACTCAGCTGACAAGTTCTGCACGCAACTACAGGCACTCGTGTAACTCCTCACCCTAGGTCTGTCCCATTCTCAGTGGGGCTTGGGTTGGAGATACAAGGGAGGCCGACCTCGTCATTCCAGACTCCTACCAGGTACGTGACAGTACCAGTCAGCCAGAGATGGAGTCTGGAAGGGAGGCCTCTCCACCGAAGGACATTTACCAAACTATTTCTGCGCTCTCAAATATTGTGCAGAAGTTACAAGAGCGGGTCACTTTGGGATTCACAAGACGGCTAATTTGATCTCCCGTACATTCTGGTGGCCAAACTTGATGAACGACTGCAAGAAATATGTTTGAAAAGCAAGTTGTGCATTTCCTAGGGCTTGTCATCTCCGCCGAGGGAATCTCCATAGACCCTCAGAAAGTCGCTTCTGTCTTGGAATGGCCTGCTCCTACTGACAGAAAAGCTGTACAGAGGTTCGTGGGGTTTGCTAACCCTGGGAAGGATCAGTCACATGTCTCTCTTCCCATCAAGCTTCAGCTCCCCGAAAAGACGGTTTCAGTACTTGCAATCATAGACTCTGGGTCCTGCAGCTGTTTTGTGGACTCTGCATTTGCTTCTCTTCAGCAGCTGCCCTTGGGTACCAAGAGGCAAGGGTTCCATGTCCATCTGGCTGACGGCTCCGGTATTAAATCAGGCCCGGTTACTCAAGAGACCTTGCCTATTCTCTGCCAGATTTCTTCAGGCCATAGCGAACTCCTCCGTTTGGATGTCATAGCTTCTCCCATGTTTCCCGTTATCCTCGGCATTCCATGGTTGAAGGCACACAACCCTCACGTTGACTGGCTTACCGGAGATATATATTTTTTTCGTCCAACTACTGCCAGACGCACTGCCTCTTGGGAGGAACTGTCAACTCCACGCCCCTCCTGGGTATCCACCCTGACCATGAAGCCTCTAAACTGATCCCGGTTGCTTACCACGAATTTCTGGACGTCTTTAATAAAAAGGGTGCAGACACTCTTCCACCTCATAGAACTTACGATTGCCCCATTGAACTTCTACCGGGAGCCGAGATCCCGTTTGGTCGGATTTACCCTCTCTCTGAGCCTGAATTGGAAGCCCTGCGTACCTATATCGACGAGAGCCTTGAAAAGCAGTTCATTCGGCCTTCCACTTCACCAGCAGGAGCCGGTATTTTCTTCGTTGAGAAAAAAGACCACACCTTGAGGCCCTGTGTGGACTATCGTGACCTTAACAGGGTCACTGTCAAGAATCGGTACCCTCTTCCTCTGATTCCCGAACTATTCCAGAGGCTGCGAGGGGCACGAGTGTTCTCCAAACTGGACTTGAGGGGTGCCTATAATCTTGTCAGAATCAGGGAGGGAGACGAATGGAAGACGGCCTTCCGGACACGTTTTGGCCACTTTGAGTATTTAGTCATGCCATTCGGGCTCTGCAATGCTCCAGCCACATTCCAGCATCTGGTAAACGATTTTTTTCGGGACTTTCTTGATTTATTCGTCATCGTGTATCTGGATGACATCCTTGTATTCTCTGAAACTTTAGAATCCCATCGGACTCATGTAAAAAAGGTATTAGCTCGATTGCGGGAACACTGACTTTACGCAAAGGCTGAAAAATGCGACTTTGAAAAGCAAGTTGTGCATTTCCTAGGGCTTGTCATCTCCGCCGAAGGAATCTCCATGGACCCTTAGAAAGTCGCTTCTGTCTTGGAATGGTCTGCTCCTACTGACAGAAAAGCTGTACAGAGGTTCATGGGGTTTGCTAACTTTTATAGAACATTTATTAAGGACTTTTCTGGCATCATCACTCCCATTACTCAGCTAACGAAACAGCATGTTCCCTTTCGATGGACCCCAGAGGCTCAGACAGCGTTTGAACAGTTGAAAGCCTTATTCACCTCAGCTCCCATCTTGAAACATCCCGATCCCTCCTTAGCTTATGTTTTGGAGGTAGACGCCTCGGAAAATGCAGTTGAGGCTATTATTTCCCAACGCCAAGGGCCCAAATCATTGCTCCACCCTGTGGCCTTCTTCTCTAAAAAATTAAATTCTTCCGAAAGGAATTATGATGTTGGTGACCGAGAGCTACTGGCTATCAAGGCCGCTCTTGAAGAATGGCGTTACCTTTTGGAGGGAGCTTCTCACCCAATTCTTATCTTCACAGATCACAAGAATCTTGAGTATTTGAAGACAGCTAAACGCCTAAGACCTCGGCAGGCAAGATGGGCACTTTTTTTCTCTCGTTTCATGTTTCATATAACCTACCGTCCTGGCTCAAAGAACGGGAAACCAGATGCCTTGTCCCGCATGTTCAGTGATCCAGTTGTATCCTCGGAACCTGATACTATTTTACCAGCCAATAATTTTTTACTTCTTCAGGCGGATCTGATGTCACATATAAGAAAATATGTGGAAGACCAACCGCCTTCCAAGGACCTGGCTCTTCAACTAAGGGATGGCCTGTACTAAGAGGCCTATTTGTCTAAGAGGCAAATCTTTATCCCAGAACAGTTCAGAGTTGCCGTCCTAGGGCGATGTCATGATCATCCCCTAGCGGGTCACTTTGGGATTCACAAGACGGCTAATTCGATCTCCCGTACATTCTGTTGGCCAAACTTGAAGAACGACTGCAAGAAATATGTAAGATCTTGTATTTCATGCCTTCGGAATAAGACAGACAGAGCCAGAACTTGGGGTCTACTTGAGCCCCTTCCTGTACCTGAGAAACCATGGAGCATGATCTCCATGGTTTTTATAGTAGAACTTCCCCCATCTGAAGACTTCACTACCATTTTCGTTGTGGTTGTTCGTTTGACCAAAATGGCCCACTTTGTACCTCTGCAAGGAACTCCTTCTGCCCCGGAGACTGCCTCAACTTTTATCAAGGAGATTGTAAGGTTGCATGGCATCCCTGACAGCATAGTTTCTGACCGAGGGGTGCAGTTCACTTCTAGATTTTGGAGGGCCTTATGTGAAACTTTGAACATTGAACTCCGCCTCTCCACAGCTTATCACCCACAAACTAATAGACAGACTGAAAGGGTCAATCAAACCCTTGAACAGTACCTACGATGCTTTTCTTCTTTTGCACAGGATGACTGGCTATCACTTCTTCCACTCGCGGAATTTTCATACAATAATTCCACCCATTCGGCAACCAAACAGTCACCTTTTTCCGCCAATTATGGATACCATCCTTCTTTCTTGCCTGAGCTGCCTATTGATTCTTCTGTACCTGCCGTACAAGACAGGTTGAACTTCCTTAACTCCAACTACCAATTACCGCAGGATACAATCTCCAAGACCCAGGCAGATAATAAAAAGTTCTTCGACAAGAAGTGAAGAGGCAATTTGAATCTTGAACCTGGAGATAAGGTCTGGCTTTCCACAGCGAACTTGAAACTAAGTTGCCCCTCGAGGAAGCTTGGCCCAAGATTTTTGGGGCCTTTTCCAGTACCTCGCTGCCCGTCTGCTACCGAACCCGGCCACCCTTGTGATCCTGCACCAGCCTCCTGCTTGGCTTAACGCTGTCTCCAGTGCCTGTGCTAGCTGTCCATCCTACCAGCTTTCCTGAGTCCAGTTCCTTACCAGATGCTCTGCCTGCATCTCCACGTCTGCAACTCAGCTGAAAAGTTCTGCACGCAACTACAGGCACTCGTGTAACTCCTCACCCTAGGTCTGTCCCATCCTCAGTGGGGCTTGGGTTGGAGATACAAGGGAGGCCGACCCCGTCATTCCAGACTCCTACCAGGTACGTGACAGTACCAGTCAGCCAGAGATGGAGTCTGGAAGGGAGGCCTCTCCACCGAAGGACATTTACCAAACTATTTCTGCGCTCTCAAATATTGTGCAGAAGTTACAAGAGCGGGTCACTTTGGGATTCACAAGACGGCTAATTTGATCTCCCGTACATTCTGGTGGCCAAATTTGATGAACGACTGCAAGAAATATGTAAGATCTTGTATTTCATGCCTTCGGAATAAGACAGACAGAGCCAGAACTTGGGGTTTACTTGAGCCCCTTCCTGTACCTGAGAAACCATGGAGCATGATCTCCATGGATTTTATAGTAGAACTTCCCCCATCTGAAGACTTCACTACCATTTTCGTTGTGGTTGATCGTTTGACCAAAATGGCCCACTTTGTACCTCTGCAAGGAACTCCTTCTGCCCCGGAGACTGCCTCAACTTTTATCAAGGAGATTGTAAGGTTGCATGGCATCCCTGACAGCATAGTTTCTGATCGAGGGGTGCAGTTCACTTCTAGATTTTGGAGGGCCTTATGTGAAACTTTGAACATTGAACTCCGCCTCTCCACAGCTTATCACCCACAAACTAATGGACAGACTGAAAGGGTCAATCAAACCCTTGAACAGTACCTACGATGCTTTTCTTCTTTTGCACAGGATGACTGGCTATCACTTCTCCCACTCGCGGAATTTTCATACAATAATTCCACCCATTCGGCAACCAAACAGTCACCTTTTTTCGTCAATTATGGATACCATCCTTCTTTCTCGCCTGAGCTGCCTATTGATTCTTCTGTACCTGCCGTACAAGACAGGTTGAACTTCCTTAACTCCAACTACCAATTACTGCAGGATACAATCTCCAAGACCCAGGCAGATAATAAAAAGTTCTTCGACAAGAAGAGAAGAGGCAATTTGAATCTTGAACCTTTTCCAGTACCTCGCTGCCCGTCTGCTACCGAACCCGGCCACCCTTGTGATCCTGCACCAGCCTCCTGACCCCTGACCACTGACCCCTTTTCCCAGCAAACTGCCGAATCCATGCTTGACAAATTACAGCAAAGGCCAAGGCCTGTTGAAGATTACGTAACTGACTTTCATGTTTGGAGCGCAGATACCCAATGGAATCACTCTGCACTTCGTCACCAGTTCCGTCTAGGACTTTCTGACACCGTAAAAGATGAACTTGCCAGAGTGGGAATACCCGCGTCCCTGGAAGATCTGATAAATTTAACTATTCAGATCGATCGGCGGTTTCGAGAAAGGCAATCGGAAAAATCTAAAGGGACTCTTTCTGTGGTTTCAAGGCCAGCCGCCCCTGCTCCTCCACCTGTTCCTTCCCCCAGAAGGAGGGAACAGCATAAGGCACCTCACAGCAGTTTTCGTAGGTTACCTCTTTCTCCTGCTGAACGTCTACGTCGAGTCCAAGGCAGTCTGTGTCTCTACTGTTGGGAGGTTGGCCACTTCATACGAACTTGTCCGGCAGAGACCTGCAGGATCTCTTCCCGTCAGCCTCTTGTGATGCATCTCCCTGGGAAGGATCAGTCACATGTCTCTCTTCCCATCAAGCTTCAGCTCCCCGAAAAGACGGTTTCAGTACTTGCAATCATAGACTCTGGGGCCTGCAGCTGTTTTGTGGACTCTGCATTTGCTTCTCTTCAGCAGCTGCCCTTGGGTACCAAGAGGCAAGGGTTCCATGTCCATCTGGCTGACGGCTCCGGTATTAAATCAGGCCCGGTTACTCAGGGGACCTTGCCTATTCTCTGCCAGACTTCTTCAGGCCATAGCGAACTCCTCCGTTTGGATGTCATAGCTTCTCCCATGTTTCCCGTTATCCTCGGCATTCCATGGTTGAAGGCACACAACCCTCACGTTGACTGGCTTACCGGAGATATCTCTTTTTCGTCCAACTACTGCCAGACGCACTGCCTCTTGGGAGGAACTGTCAACTCCACGCACCACCTGGGTATCCACCCTGACCATGAAGCCTCTAAACTGATCCCGGTTGCTTATCACGAATTTCTGGACGTCTTTAATAAAAAGGGTGCAGACACTCTTCCACCTCATAGAACTTACGATTGCCCCATTGAACTTCTACCGGGAGCCGAGATCCCGTTTGGTCGGATTTACCCTCTCTCTGAGCCTGAATTGGAAGCCCTGCGTACCTATATCGACGAGAGCCTTGAAAAGCAGTTCATTCGGCCTTCCACTTCACCAGCAGGAGCCGGTATTTTCTTCGTTGAGAAAAAAGACCACACCTTGAGGCCCTGTGTGGACTATCGTGACTTTAACAGGGTCACTGTCAAGAATCGGTACCCTCTTCCTCTGATTTCCGAACTATTCCAGAGGCTGCGAGGGGCACGAGTGTTCTCCAAACTGGACTTGAGGGGTGCCTATAATCTTGTCAGAATCAGGGAGGGAGACGAATGGAAGACGGCCTTCCGGACACGCTTTGGCCACTTTGAGTATTTAGTCATGCCATTCGGGCTCTGCAATGCTCCAGCCACATTCCAGCATCTGGTAAACGATGTTTTTCGGGACTTTCTTGATTTATTCGTCATCGTGTATCTGGATGACATCCTTGTATTCTCTGAAACTTTAGAATCCCATCGGACTCATGTAAAAAAGGTATTAGCTCGATTGCGGGAACACCGACTTTAAGCAAAGGCTGAGAAATGCGACTTTGAAAAGCAAGTTGTGCATTTCCTAGGGCTTGTCATCTCCGCCGAGGGAATCTCCATAGACCCTCAGAAAGTCGCTTCTGTCTTGGAATGGCCTGCTCCTACTGACAGAAAAGCTGTACAGAGGTTCGTGGGGTTTGCTAACCCTGGGAAGGATCAGTCACATGTCTCTCTTCCCATCAAGCTTCAGCTCCCCGAAAAGACGGTTTCAGTACTTGCAATCATAGACTCTGGGTCCTGCAGCTGTTTTGTGGACTCTGCATTTGCTTCTCTTCAGCAGCTGCCCTTGGGTACCAAGAGGCAAGGGTTCCATGTCCATCTGGCTGACGGCTCCGGTATTAAATCAGGCCCGGTTACTCAAGAGACCTTGCCTATTCTCTGCCAGACTTCTTCAGGCCATAGCGAACTCCTCCGTTTGGATGTCATAGCTTCTCCCATGTTTCCCGTTATCCTCGGCATTCCATGGTTGAAGGCACACAACCCTCACGTTGACTGGCTTACCGGAGATATATATTTTTTTCGTCCAACTACTGCCAGACGCACTGCCTCTTGGGAGGAACTGTCAACTCCACGCCCCTCCTGGGTATCCACCCTGACCATGAAGCCTCTAAACTGATCCCGGTTGCTTACCACGAATTTCTGGACGTCTTTAATAAAAAGGGTGCAGACACTCTTCCACCTCATAGAACTTACGATTGCCCCATTGAACTTCTACCGGGAGCCGAGATCCCGTTTGGTCGGATTTACCCTCTCTCTGAGCCTGAATTGGAAGCCCTGCGTACCTATATCGACGAGAGCCTTGAAAAGCAGTTCATTCGGCCTTCCACTTCACCAGCAGGAGCCGGTATTTTCTTCGTTGAGAAAAAAGACCACACCTTGAGGCCCTGTGTGGACTATCGTGACCTTAACAGGGTCACTGTCAAGAATCGGTACCCTCTTCCTCTGATTCCCGAACTATTCCAGAGGCTGCGAGGGGCACGAGTGTTCTCCAAACTGGACTTGAGGGGTGCCTATAATCTTGTCAGAATCAGGGAGGGAGACGAATGGAAGACGGCCTTCCGGACACGTTTTGGCCACTTTGAGTATTTAGTCATGCCATTCGGGCTCTGCAATGCTCCAGCCACATTCCAGCATCTGGTAAACGATTTTTTTCGGGACTTTCTTGATTTATTCGTCATCGTGTATCTGGATGACATCCTTGTATTCTCTGAAACTTTAGAATCCCATCGGACTCATGTAAAAAAGGTATTAGCTCGATTGCGGGAACACTGACTTTACGCAAAGGCTGAAAAATGCGACTTTGAAAAGCAAGTTGTGCATTTCCTAGGGCTTGTCATCTCCGCCGAAGGAATCTCCATGGACCCTTAGAAAGTCGCTTCTGTCTTGGAATGGTCTGCTCCTACTGACAGAAAAGCTGTACAGAGGTTCATGGGGTTTGCTAACTTTTATAGAACATTTATTAAGGACTTTTCTGGCATCATCACTCCCATTACTCAGCTAACGAAACAGCATGTTCCCTTTCGATGGACCCCAGAGGCTCAGACAGCGTTTGAACAGTTGAAAGCCTTATTCACCTCAGCTCCCATCTTGAAACATCCCGATCCCTCCTTAGCTTATGTTTTGGAGGTAGACGCCTCGGAAAATGCAGTTGAGGCTATTATTTCCCAACGCCAAGGGCCCAAATCATTGCTCCACCCTGTGGCCTTCTTCTCTAAAAAATTAAATTCTTCCGAAAGGAATTATGATGTTGGTGACCGAGAGCTACTGGCTATCAAGGCCGCTCTTGAAGAATGGCGTTACCTTTTGGAGGGAGCTTCTCACCCAATTCTTATCTTCACAGATCACAAGAATCTTGAGTATTTGAAGACAGCTAAACGCCTAAGACCTCGGCAGGCAAGATGGGCACTTTTTTTCTCTCGTTTCATGTTTCATATAACCTACCGTCCTGGCTCAAAGAACGGGAAACCAGATGCCTTGTCCCGCATGTTCAGTGATCCAGTTGTATCCTCGGAACCTGATACTATTTTACCAGCCAATAATTTTTTACTTCTTCAGGCGGATCTGATGTCACATATAAGAAAATATGTGGAAGACCAACCGCCTTCCAAGGACCTGGCTCTTCAACTAAGGGATGGCCTGTACTAAGAGGCCTATTTGTCTAAGAGGCAAATCTTTATCCCAGAACAGTTCAGAGTTGCCGTCCTAGGGCGATGTCATGATCATCCCCTAGCGGGTCACTTTGGGATTCACAAGACGGCTAATTCGATCTCCCGTACATTCTGTTGGCCAAACTTGAAGAACGACTGCAAGAAATATGTAAGATCTTGTATTTCATGCCTTCGGAATAAGACAGACAGAGCCAGAACTTGGGGTCTACTTGAGCCCCTTCCTGTACCTGAGAAACCATGGAGCATGATCTCCATGGATTTTATAGTAGAACTTCCCCCATCTGAAGACTTCACTACCATTTTCGTTGTGGTTGTTCGTTTGACCAAAATGGCCCACTTTGTACCTCTGCAAGGAACTCCTTCTGCCCCGGAGACTGCCTCAACTTTTATCAAGGAGATTGTAAGGTTGCATGGCATCCCTGACAGCATAGTTTCTGACCGAGGGGTGCAGTTCACTTCTAGATTTTGGAGGGCCTTATGTGAAACTTTGAACATTGAACTCCGCCTCTCCACAGCTTATCACCCACAAACTAATAGACAGACTGAAAGGGTCAATCAAACCCTTGAACAGTACCTACGATGCTTTTCTTCTTTTGCACAGGATGACTGGCTATCACTTCTTCCACTCGCGGAATTTTCATACAATAATTCCACCCATTCGGCAACCAAACAGTCACCTTTTTCCGCCAATTATGGATACCATCCTTCTTTCTTGCCTGAGCTGCCTATTGATTCTTCTGTACCTGCCGTACAAGACAGGTTGAACTTCCTTAACTCCAACTACCAATTACCGCAGGATACAATCTCCAAGACCCAGGCAGATAATAAAAAGTTCTTCGACAAGAAGTGAAGAGGCAATTTGAATCTTGAACCTGGAGATAAGGTCTGGCTTTCCACAGCGAACTTGAAACTAAGTTGCCCCTCGAGGAAGCTTGGCCCAAGATTTTTGGGGCCTTTTCCAGTACCTCGCTGCCCGTCTGCTACCGAACCCGGCCACCCTTGTGATCCTGCACCAGCCTCCTGCTTGGCTTAACGCTGTCTCCAGTGCCTGTGCTAGCTGTCCATCCTACCAGCTTTCCTGAGTCCAGTTCCTTACCAGATGCTCTGCCTGCATCTCCACGTCTGCAACTCAGCTGAAAAGTTCTGCACGCAACTACAGGCACTCGTGTAACTCCTCACCCTAGGTCTGTCCCATCCTCAGTGGGGCTTGGGTTGGAGATACAAGGGAGGCCGACCCCGTCATTCCAGACTCCTACCAGGTACGTGACAGTACCAGTCAGCCAGAGATGGAGTCTGGAAGGGAGGCCTCTCCACCGAAGGACATTTACCAAACTATTTCTGCGCTCTCAAATATTGTGCAGAAGTTACAAGAGCGGGTCACTTTGGGATTCACAAGACGGCTAATTTGATCTCCCGTACATTCTGGTGGCCAAATTTGATGAACGACTGCAAGAAATATGTAAGATCTTGTATTTCATGCCTTCGGAATAAGACAGACAGAGCCAGAACTTGGGGTTTACTTGAGCCCCTTCCTGTACCTGAGAAACCATGGAGCATGATCTCCATGGATTTTATAGTAGAACTTCCCCCATCTGAAGACTTCACTACCATTTTCGTTGTGGTTGATCGTTTGACCAAAATGGCCCACTTTGTACCTCTGCAAGGAACTCCTTCTGCCCCGGAGACTGCCTCAACTTTTATCAAGGAGATTGTAAGGTTGCATGGCATCCCTGACAGCATAGTTTCTGATCGAGGGGTGCAGTTCACTTCTAGATTTTGGAGGGCCTTATGTGAAACTTTGAACATTGAACTCCGCCTCTCCACAGCTTATCACCCACAAACTAATGGACAGACTGAAAGGGTCAATCAAACCCTTGAACAGTACCTACGATGCTTTTCTTCTTTTGCACAGGATGACTGGCTATCACTTCTCCCACTCGCGGAATTTTCATACAATAATTCCACCCATTCGGCAACCAAACAGTCACCTTTTTTCGTCAATTATGGATACCATCCTTCTTTCTCGCCTGAGCTGCCTATTGATTCTTCTGTACCTGCCGTACAAGACAGGTTGAACTTCCTTAACTCCAACTACCAATTACTGCAGGATACAATCTCCAAGACCCAGGCAGATAATAAAAAGTTCTTCGACAAGAAGAGAAGAGGCAATTTGAATCTTGAACCTTTTCCAGTACCTCGCTGCCCGTCTGCTACCGAACCCGGCCACCCTTGTGATCCTGCACCAGCCTCCTGACCCCTGACCACTGACCCCTTTTCCCAGCAAACTGCCGAATCCATGCTTGACAAATTACAGCAAAGGCCAAGGCCTGTTGAAGATTACGTAACTGACTTTCATGTTTGGAGCGCAGATACCCAATGGAATCACTCTGCACTTCGTCACCAGTTCCGTCTAGGACTTTCTGACACCGTAAAAGATGAACTTGCCAGAGTGGGAATACCCGCGTCCCTGGAAGATCTGATAAATTTAACTATTCAGATCGATCGGCGGTTTCGAGAAAGGCAATCGGAAAAATCTAAAGGGACTCTTTCTGTGGTTTCAAGGCCAGCCGCCCCTGCTCCTCCACCTGTTCCTTCCCCCAGAAGGAGGGAACAGCATAAGGCACCTCACAGCAGTTTTCGTAGGTTACCTCTTTCTCCTGCTGAACGTCTACGTCGAGTCCAAGGCAGTCTGTGTCTCTACTGCGGGGAGGTTGGCCACTTCATACGAACTTGTCCGGCAGAGACCTGCAGGATCTCTTCCCGTCAGCCTCTTGTGATGCATCTCCCTGGGAAGGATCAGTCACATGTCTCTCTTCCCATCAAGCTTCAGCTCCCCGAAAAGACGGTTTCAGTACTTGCAATCATAGACTCTGGGGCCTGCAGCTGTTTTGTGGACTCTGCATTTGCTTCTCTTCAGCAGCTGCCCTTGGGTACCAAGAGGCAAGGGTTCCATGTCCATCTGGCTGACGGCTCCGGTATTAAATCAGGCCCGGTTACTCAGGGGACCTTGCCTATTCTCTGCCAGACTTCTTCAGGCCATAGCGAACTCCTCCGTTTGGATGTCATAGCTTCTCCCATGTTTCCCGTTATCCTCGGCATTCCATGGTTGAAGGCACACAACCGTCACGTTGACTGGCTTACCGGAGATATCTCTTTTTCGTCCAACTACTGCCAGACGCACTGCCTCTTGGGAGGAACTGTCAACTCCACGCACCACCTGGGTATCCACCCTGACCATGAAGCCTCTAAACTGATCCCGGTTGCTTATCACGAATTTCTGGACGTCTTTAATAAAAAGGGTGCAGACACTCTTCCACCTCATAGAACTTACGATTGCCCCATTGAACTTCTACCGGGAGCCGAGATCCCGTTTGGTCGGATTTACCCTCTCTCTGAGCCTGAATTGGAAGCCCTGCGTACCTATATCGACGAGAGCCTTGAAAAGCAGTTCATTCGGCCTTCCACTTCACCAGCAGGAGCCGGTATTTTCTTCGTTGAGAAAAAAGACCACACCTTGAGGCCCTGTGTGGACTATCGTGACTTTAACAGGGTCACTGTCAAGAATCGGTACCCTCTTCCTCTGATTTCCGAACTATTCCAGAGGCTGCGAGGGGCACGAGTGTTCTCCAAACTGGACTTGAGGGGTGCCTATAATCTTGTCAGAATCAGGGAGGGAGACGAATGGAAGACGGCCTTCCGGACACGCTTTGGCCACTTTGAGTATTTAGTCATGCCATTCGGGCTCTGCAATGCTCCAGCCACATTCCAGCATCTGGTAAACGATGTTTTTCGGGACTTTCTTGATTTATTCGTCATCGTGTATCTGGATGACATCCTTGTATTCTCTGAAACTTTAGAATCCCATCGGACTCATGTAAAAAAGGTATTAGCTCGATTGCGGGAACACCGACTTTAAGCAAAGGCTGAGAAATGCGACTTTGAAAAGCAAGTTGTGCATTTCCTAGGGCTTGTCATCTCCGCCGAGGGAATCTCCATAGACCCTCAGAAAGTCGCTTCTGTCTTGGAATGGCCTGCTCCTACTGACAGAAAAGCTGTACAGAGGTTCGTGGGGTTTGCTAACCCTGGGAAGGATCAGTCACATGTCTCTCTTCCCATCAAGCTTCAGCTCCCCGAAAAGACGGTTTCAGTACTTGCAATCATAGACTCTGGGTCCTGCAGCTGTTTTGTGGACTCCCTTAGAAAGTCGCTTCTGTCTTGGAATGGTCTGCTCCTACTGACAGAAAAGCTGTACAGAGGTTCATGGGGTTTGCTAACTTTTATAGAACATTTATTAAGGACTTTTCTGGCATCATCACTCCCATTACTCAGCTAACGAAACAGCATGTTCCCTTTCGATGGACCCCAGAGGCTCAGACAGCGTTTGAACAGTTGAAAGCCTTATTCACCTCAGCTCCCATCTTGAAACATCCCGATCCCTCCTTAGCTTATGTTTTGGAGGTAGACGCCTCGGAAAATGCAGTTGAGGCTATTATTTCCCAACGCCAAGGGCCCAAATCATTGCTCCACCCTGTGGCCTTCTTCTCTAAAAAATTAAATTCTTCCGAAAGGAATTATGATGTTGGTGACCGAGAGCTACTGGCTATCAAGGCCGCTCTTGAAGAATGGCGTTACCTTTTGGAGGGAGCTTCTCACCCAATTCTTATCTTCACAGATCACAAGAATCTTGAGTATTTGAAGACAGCTAAACGCCTAAGACCTCGGCAGGCAAGATGGGCACTTTTTTTCTCTCGTTTCATGTTTCATATAACCTACCGTCCTGGCTCAAAGAACGGGAAACCAGATGCCTTGTCCCGCATGTTCAGTGATCCAGTTGTATCCTCGGAACCTGATACTATTTTACCAGCCAATAATTTTTTACTTCTTCAGGCGGATCTGATGTCACATATAAGAAAATATGTGGAAGACCAACCGCCTTCCAAGGACCTGGCTCTTCAACTAAGGGATGGCCTGTACTAAGAGGCCTATTTGTCTAAGAGGCAAATCTTTATCCCAGAACAGTTCAGAGTTGCCGTCCTAGGGCGATGTCATGATCATCCCCTAGCGGGTCACTTTGGGATTCACAAGACGGCTAATTCGATCTCCCGTACATTCTGTTGGCCAAACTTGAAGAACGACTGCAAGAAATATGTAAGATCTTGTATTTCATGCCTTCGGAATAAGACAGACAGAGCCAGAACTTGGGGTCTACTTGAGCCCCTTCCTGTACCTGAGAAACCATGGAGCATGATCTCCATGGATTTTATAGTAGAACTTCCCCCATCTGAAGACTTCACTACCATTTTCGTTGTGGTTGTTCGTTTGACCAAAATGGCCCACTTTGTACCTCTGCAAGGAACTCCTTCTGCCCCGGAGACTGCCTCAACTTTTATCAAGGAGATTGTAAGGTTGCATGGCATCCCTGACAGCATAGTTTCTGACCGAGGGGTGCAGTTCACTTCTAGATTTTGGAGGGCCTTATGTGAAACTTTGAACATTGAACTCCGCCTCTCCACAGCTTATCACCCACAAACTAATAGACAGACTGAAAGGGTCAATCAAACCCTTGAACAGTACCTACGATGCTTTTCTTCTTTTGCACAGGATGACTGGCTTTCACTTCTTCCACTCGCGGAATTTTCATACAATAATTCCACCCATTCGGCAACCAGTCACCTTTTTTCGCCAATTATGGATACCATCCTTCTTTCTTGCCTGAGCTGCCTATTGATTCTTCTGTACCTGCCGTACAAGACAGGTTGAACTTCCTTAACTCCAACTACCAATTACTGCAGGATACAATCTCCAAGACCCAGGCAGATAATAAAAAGTTCTTCGACAAGAAGAGAAGAGGCAATTTGAATCTTGAACCTGGAGATAAGGTCTGGCTTTCCACAGCGAACTTGAAACTAAGTTGCCCCTCGAGGAAGCTTGGCCCAAGATTTTTGGGGCCTTTTCCAGTACCTCGCTGCCCGTCTGCTACCGAACCCGGCCACCCTTGTGATCCTGCACCAGCCTCCTGCTTGGCTTAACGCTGTCTCCAGTGCCTGTGCTAGCTGTCCATCCTACCAGCTTTCCTGAGTCCAGTTCCTTACCAGATGCTCTGCCTGCATCTCCACGTCTGCAACTCAGCTGACAAGTTCTGCACGCAACTACAGGCTCTCGTGTAACTCCTCACCCTAGGTCTGTCCCATCCTCAGTGGGGCTTGGGTTGGAGATACAAGGGAGGCCGACCTCGTCATTCCAGACTCCTACCAGGTACGTGACAGTACCAGTCAGCCAGAGATGGAGTCTGGAAGGGAGGCCTCTCCACCGAAGGACATTTACCAAACTATTTCTGCGCTCTCAAATATTGTGCAGAAGTTACAAGAGCGGGTCACTTTGGGATTCACAAGACGGCTAATTTGATCTCCCGTACATTCTGGTGGCCAAATTTGATGAACGACTGCAAGAAATATGTAAGATCTTGTATTTCATGCCTTCGGAATAAGACAGACAGAGCCAGAACTTGGGGTTTACTTGAGCCCCTTCCTGTACCTGAGAAACCATGGAGCATGGTCTCCATGGATTTTATAGTAGAACTTCCCCCATCTGAAGACTTCACTACCATTTTCGTTGTGGTTGATCGTTTGACCAAAATGGCCCACTTTGTACCTCTGCAAGGAACTCCTTCTGCCCCGGAGACTGCCTCAACTTTTATCAAGGAGATTGTAAGGTTGCATGGCATCCCTGACAGCATAGTTTCTGATCGAGGGGTGCAGTTCACTTCTAGATTTTGGAGGGCCTTATGTGAAACTTTGAACATTGAACTCCGCCTCTCCACAGCTTATCACCCACAAACTAATGGACAGACTGAAAGGGTCAATCAAACCCTTGAACAGTACCTGCGATGCTTTTCTTCTTTTGCACAGGATGACTGGCTATCACTTCTCCCACTCGCGGAATTTTCATACAATAATTCCACCCATTCGGCAACCAAACAGTCACCTTTTTCGCCAATTATGGATACCATCCTTCTTTCTTGCCTGAGCTGCCTATTGATTCTTCTGTACCTGCCGTACAAGACAGGTTGAACTTCCTTAACTCCAACTACCAATTACTGCAGGATACAATCTCCAAGACCCAGGCAGATAATAAAAAGTTCTTCGACAAGAAGATAAGAGGCAATTTGAATCTTGAACCTGGAGATAAGGTCTTGCTTTCCACAGCGAACTTGAAACTAAGTTGCCCCTCGAGGAAGCTTGGCCCAAGTTTTTTGGGGCCTTTTCCAGTCAAGAGAAAGATTAATGCAGTAGCATTCGAATTAGTGTTACCCAAGAACCTGAGAATCCACCCAGTATTCCATGTTTCTTTGTTGAAGCCTACAGTGCCAAATCCTTTCCCAAATCAGATTTCTGAAACCCCTCCACCGCTACTTATCGAAGGGAATGAGGAATTTGAGGTGGAGGCCGTATTGGACTGTAGGAAGAGAGGTAACCAAACACAGTTTCTCATTAAATGGAAAGGCTACGGGCCGGAAGAAAGTTCCTGGGAACCAGCTTCTGATGTGCATGCTCCAAGACTGGTACGAGCTTTCTTTCTACGCCACCCGGAAAAAGAGGTCATGAGGGGCATCCAGAGTCTGCCCCTAAGGGGGGGCAATGTAAGGAAGCTGCCGGGAATCCGTCTGCGCATGCGCGCATTCGTCAACAGTCTCGGAATGCTGGCGCGCGCATCCCCAGTACGCAGCGGCCTTTCCGGAGTACCATTGCGCATGCGTGTGCGCAATTCGCGCATGCGCGTGCGCACGGGCAACGTGCGCGCGCAGGAGCACGCTCCTAATTCCCTTTGGCACCAGCCTGCCTACTTAAAGGATGCTCTGACTTCTGACAAGTGCTGACTGGTCTTCAGCAAGTACCCTGATACCTGAACTCTGTTTAAACCTGGCTTGATCCCTGTTGCTGAACCTTGGCTTCCCTTTGACCTTGCTTCCGGACTTGAATACTTGATTACTGGTTCCTGATCTCGGCTTCCCATCTGACCTCCCTCCTGCCTGTGCCTTGTACCTCGCTGCCCGTCTGCTACCGAACCCGGTCACCCTTGTGATCCTGCACCAGCCTCCTGCTTGGCTTAACGCTGTCTCCAGTGCCTGTGCTAGCTGTCCATCCTACCAGCTTT
>JARGYO010001691.1:0-62486 GCA_029206835.1 Rana muscosa
GGTGGGGGGGGGGGACTATGCTGACTGGTGGGGGGGGGACTATGCTGACTGGTGGGGGGGGGGACTATGCTGACTGGTGGGGGGGACTATGCTGACTGGTGGGGGGGGGACTATGCTGACTGGTGGGGGGGGGACTATGCTGACTGGTGGGGGGGGGGACTATGCTGACTGGTGGGGGGGGGGGAATGCTGACTGACGGGGGGGTGGACTATGCTGACTGGTGGGGGGATCTATGCTGACTGGTGGGGGGGAATGCTGACTGGGGGGGTGGACTATGCTGACTGCTGGAGGGGGGGGGAGTATGCTGACGGGGGGGGGGGACTATGCTGTCTGGTGGGGGGAGGGGAACTATGCTGTCTGGTGGGGGGGCGGGACTATGCTGTCTGGTGGGGGGGCGGGGACGATGCTGACTGGATGGGGGGGCGGGACGATGCTGACTGGATGGGGGGGCGGGACTATGCTGACTGGATGGGGGGGGCGGGGGGGACTATGCTGACTGGATGGGGGGGCGGGACTATGCTGGATGGGGGGGCGGGACTATGCTGACTGGTGGAGGGGGGGGGACTATGCTGTCTGGTGGGGGGACTATGCTGTCTGGTGGTGGGGACGACTATGCTGACTGGTGGGGGGGGGACTATGCTGACTGGTGGGGGGGGGGACTATGCTGACTGGTGGAGGGGGGGGACTATGCTGTCTGGTGGGGGACTATGCTGTCTGGTGGGGGGGGACGACTATGCTGACTGGTGGAGGGGGGGACTATGCTGTCTGGTGGGGGGGGAGCTATGCTGACTGGTGGGGGGGGAGCTATGCTGACTGGTGGGGGGGGGAGCTATGCTGACTGGTGGGGGGGGGAACTATGCTGACTGGTGGGGGGGGAACTATGCTGACTGGGGGGGGGACTATGCTGACTGGTGGGGGGGGAGCTATGCTGACTGGTGGGGGGGGGGAGCTATGCTGACTGGTGGGGGGGGGGGAGCTATGCTGACTGGTGGGGGGGGAATGCTGACCGGGGGTGGGGTGGACTATGCTGACTGGTGGAGGGGGGGGGGACTATGCTGACTGGTGGGGGGAGGGGAACTATGCTGACTGGTGGGGGGGGACTATGCTGACTGGTGGAGGGGGGGGACTGGTGGAGGGGGGGGGGACTATGCTGTCTGGTGGGGGGAGGGGAACTATGCTGTCTGGGTGGGGGGGGACTATGCTGACTGGTGGGGGGGGACTATGCTGACTGGTGGGGGGGGGGACTATGCTGACTGGTGGGGGGGGGACTATGCTGTCTGGTGGAGGGGGGGGACTATGCTGTCTGGTGGGGGGACTATGCTGTCTGGTGGGGGGACTATGCTGACTGGTGTGGGGGGGGGACTATGCTGACTGGTGTGGGGGGGGGGACTATGCTGACTGGTGTGGGGGGGGGGACTATGCTGACTGGTGTGGGGGGGGTCTATGCTGGACTGGTGGGGGGGGGGGGGGGACTATGCTGACTGGTGGGGGGGGGGGGGACTATGCTGACTGGTGGGGGGGGGGGGACTATGCTGACTGGTGGGGGGGGGGTGACTATGCTGACTGGTGGGGGGGGGATCTATGCTGACTGGTGGGGGGGGGATTCTATGCTGACTGGTGGGGGGGATCTATGCTGACTGGTGGGGGGGGAACTATGCTGACTGGTGGGGGGGGAATACTGACTGGGGGGGGTGGACTATGCTGACTGGTGGAGGGGGGTGGACTATGCTGACTGGTGGAGGGGGGGGGGACTATGCTGACGGGGGGGGGGACTTTGCTGTCTGGTGGGGGGTGGGGAACTATGCTGTCTGGTGGGGGGGGGCGGGACTATGCATCTATGCTGACTGGTGGGGGGGCGGAACTATGCTGACTGGTGGGGGGGCGGGACTATGCTGACTGGATGGGGGGGGACTATGCTGACTGGTGGGGGGGGGACTATGCTGACTGGTGGGGGGGGGACTATGCTGACTGGTGGAGGGGGGGACTATGCTGACTGGTGGAGGGGGGGACTATGCTGTCTGGTGGGGGGGACTATGCTGACTGGTGGGGGGGGGGCTATGCTGTCTGGTGGGGGGGGGCTATGCTGACTGGTGGGGGGGGCTATGCTGACTGGTGGGGGGGGCTATGCTGACTGGTGGGGGGGGGGGGCTATGCTGACTGGTGGGGGGGGGGGAACTATGCTGACTGGTGGGGGGGGGAACTATGCTGACTGGTGGGGGGGGGGGACTATGCTGACTGGTGGAGGGGGGGACTATGCTGACTGGTGGAGGGGGGGGACTATGCTGACTGGTGAGGGGGGGGACTATGCTGACTGGTGGGGGGGGAGCTATGCTGACTGGTGGGGGGGCTATGCTGACTGGTGGGGGGGGGGCACTATGCTGACTGGTGGGGGGGGGCTATGCTGACTGGTGGGGGGGGAGCTATGCTGACTGGTGGGGGGGGGGGGAGCTATGCTGACTGGTGGGGGGGGCTATGCTGACTGGTGGGGGGGGAGCTATGCTGACTGGGGGGGGGAACTATGCTGACTGGTGGGGGGGGAACTATGCTGACTGGTGGGGGGGACTATGCTGACTGGTGGGGGGGGACTATGCTGACTGGTGGAGGGGGGGGGACTGGTGGAGGGGGGGGGGACTATGCTGACTGGTGGGGGGAGGGGAACTATGCTGACTGGTGGGGGGGGGACTATACTGACGGGGGGACTATGCTGTCTGGTGGGGGGAGGGGAACTATGCTGTCTGGTGGGGGGGGGACTATGCTGACTGGTGGGGGGGGGACTATGCTGACTGGTGGGGGGGGGGACTATGCTGACTGGTGGGGGGGGGACTATGCTGTCTGGAGGGGGGGGACTATGCTGTCTGGTGGGGGGACTATGCTGTCTGGTGGGGGGACTATGCTGACTGGTGTGGGGGGGGGACTATGCTGACTGGTGTGGGGGGGGACTATGCTGACTGGTGTGGGGGGGGGGGACTATGCTGACTGGTGTGGGGGGGGGTCTATGCTGACTGGTGGGGGGGGGGGGACTATGCTGACTGGTGGGGGGGGGGGGGACTATGCTGACTGGTGGGGGGGGGGGGACTATGCTGACTGGTGGGGGGGGGGGGACTATGCTGACTGGTGGGGGGGGTGACTATGCTGACTGGTGGGGGGGGATCTATGCTGACTGGTGGGGGGGATTCTATGCTGACTGGTGGGGGGATCTATGCTGACTGGTGGGGGGGAACTATGCTGACTGGTGGGGGGGGAATACTGACTGGGGGGGTGGACTATGCTGACTGGTGGAGGGGGGTGGACTATGCTGACTGGTGGAGGGGGTGGGGGGGGGACTATGCTGACGGGGGGGGGACTTTGCTGTCTGGTGGGGGGTGGGGAACTATGCTGTCTGGTGGGGGGGCGGGGACTATGCATCTATGCTGACTGGTGGGGGGGGCGGAACTATGCTGACTGGTGGGGGGGCGGGACTATGCTGACTGGATGGGGGGGGACTATGCTGACTGGTGGGGGGGGGGACTATGCTGACTGGTGGGGGGGGGGACTATGCTGACTGGTGGAGGGGGGGGACTATGCTGACTGGTGGAGGGGGGGGACTATGCTGTCTGGTGGGGGGGACTATGCTGACTGGTGGGGGGGGGCTATGCTGTCTGGTGGGGGGGGCTATGCTGACTGGTGGGGGGGCTATGCTGACTGGTGGGGGGGGCTATGCTGACTGGTGGGGGGGGGGCTATGCTGACTGGGTGGGGGGGGGGCTATGCTGACTGGTGGGGGGGGGGGGAACTATGCTGACTGGTGGGGGGGGGGAACTATGCTGACTGGTGGGGGGGGGAACTATGCTGACTGGTGGGGGGGGGGACTATGCTGACTGGTGGAGGGGGGGGACTATGCTGACTGGTGGAGGGGGGGGACTATGCTGACTGGTGGAGGGGGGGGACTATGCTGACTGGTGGAGGGGGGGGACTATGCTGACTGGTGGAGGGGGGGGACTATGCTGACTGGTGGAGGGGGGGGACTATGCTGTCTGGTGGGGGGACTATGCTGTCTGGTGGGGGGAGTATGCTGACTGGTGGGGGGAGTATGCTGACTGGTGGGGGGGGGGCTATGCTGTCTGGTGGGGGACTATGCTGTCTGGTGGGGGGGGGGGACTATGCTGACTGGTGGGGGGGGACTATGCTGACTGGTGGGGGGGGCTATGCTGACTGGTGGGGGGGGCTATGCTGACTGGTGGGGGGGCTATGCTGACTGGTGGGGGGGGCTATGCTGACTGGTGGGGGGGGGGAAACTATGCTGACTGGGGGGAAACTATGCTGACTGGTGGGGGAACTATGCTGACTGGGGGGGGGACTATGCTGACTGGTGGGGGGGGGGACTATGCTGACTGGTGGGGGGGGAGCTATGCTGACTGGTGGGGGGGCTATGCTGACTGGTGGGGGGGGGGCACTATGCTGACTGGTGGGGGGGGCTATGCTGACTGGTGGGGGGGGAGCTATGCTGACTGGTGGGGGGGGGGGGAGCTATGCTGACTGGTGGGGGGGGCTATGCTGACTGGTGGGGGGGGAGCTATGCTGACTGGGGGGGGAACTATGCTGACTGGTGGGGGGGGAACTATGCTGACTGGTGGGGGGGACTATGCTGACTGGTGGGGGGGACCTATGCTGACTGGTGGGGGGGTGGACTATGCTGACTGGTGGGGGGGGAATTATGCTGACTGGTGGGGGGGGGAACTATGCTGACTGGTGGGGGGGGAACTATGCTGACTGGTGGGGGGGGGGGGAACTATGCTGACTGGTGGGGGGGGGAACTATGCTGACTGGTGGGGGAAGGGGAACTATGCTGGTGGGGGGGGGAACTATGCTGACTGGTGGGGGGGGAACTATGCTGACTGGTGGGGGAAAAGGAACTATGCTGTCTGGTGTGGGGGAAGGGGGACTATGCTGACTGGTGGGGGGGGGGGAACTATGCTGACTGGTGGGGGGGGGAACTATGCTGACTGGTGGGGGGGGCTATGCTGACTGGTGGGGGGAACTATGCTGACTGGTGGGGGAAAAGGAACTATGCTGACTGGTGGGGGGGGGGGGGACTATTCTGACTGGTGGGGGGGGCTATGCTGACTGGGGGGGGGCTATTCTGACTGGTGGGGGGGGACTATTCTGACTGGTGGGGGGAGGCTATGCTGACTGGTGGGGGGGGGGGCTATGCTGACTGGTGGGGGGGGGCTATGCTGACTGTGGGGGGGGGCTATGCTGTCTGGTGGGGGGGGGTCTATTCTGACTGGTGGGGGGGGGGGCTATGCTGACTGGTGGGGGGGGGGCTATGCTGACTGGGGGGGGCTATGCTGACTGGTGGGGGAAAAGGAACTATGCTGACTGGTGGGGGAAAAGGAACTATGCTGACTGGTGGGGGGGACTATTCTGACTGGTGGGGGGGGACTATTCTGACTGGTGGGGGGCTATGCTGACTGGTGGGGGGGGGGAACTATGCTGACTGGTGGGGGAAAAGGAACTATGCTGACTGGTGGGGGGGGGGGACTATTCTGACTGGTGGGGGGGCTATGCTGACTGGGGGGGGGGGCTATGCTGACTGGTGGGGGGGAACTATGCTGACTGGTGGGGGGAAAAGGAACTATGCTGACTGGTGGGGGGGGGGGACTATTCTGACTGGTGGGGGGGGGGCTATGCTGACTGGGGGGGGGACTATGCTGACTGGTGGGGGGGAACTATGCTGACTGGTGGGGGAAAAGGAACTATGCTGACTGGTGGGGGGGGGGGACTATTCTGACTGGTGGGGGGGGCTATGCTGACTGGGGGGGGGGGGCTATGCTGACTGGTGGGGGGGAACTATGCTGACTGGTGGGGAAAAGGAACTATGCTGACTGGTGGGGGGGAAGGGGGACTATGCTGACTGGTGGGGGGGGGGAACTATGCTGACTGGTGGGGGAAAAGGAACTATGCTGTCTGGTGGGGGGGCTATGCTGACTGGTGGGGGGGGGACTATGCTGACTGGTGGGGGGGGGGGACTATGCTGACTGGTGGGGGGGGAACTATGCTGACTGGTGGGGGAAAAGGAACTATGCTGACTGGTGGGGGGGGACTATTCTGACTGGTGGGGGGCTATGCTGACTGGGGGGGGGCTATGCTGACTGGTGGGGGGGGAACTATGCTGACTGGTGGGGGAAAAGGAACTATGCTGACTGGTGGGGGGGGGGCTATGCTGACTGGGGGGGGGCTATGCTGACTGGTGGGGGGGAACTATGCTGACTGGTGGGGGAAAAGGAACTATGCTGACTGTTGGGGGGGGGACTATTCTGACTGGTGGGGGGGGGCTATGCTGACTGGGGGGGGGGACTATGCTGACTGGTGGGGGGGAACTATGTTGACTGGTGGGGGAAAAGGAACTATGCTGACTGGTGGGGGGGGGGGACTATTCTGACTGGTGGGGGGGGCTATGCTGACTGGGGGGGGAAAAGGAACTATGCTGACTGGTGGGGGGGGAACTATGCTGACTGGTGGGGGAAAAGGAACTATGCTGTCTGGTGGGGGGGGACTATTCTGACTGGTGGGGGGGGGCTATGCTGACTGGTGGGGGGGGGGGGGACTATTCTGACTGGTGGGGGGGGGGACTATTCTGACTGGTGGGGGGGCTATGCTGTCTGGTGGGGGGGGGCTATGCTGACTGGTGGGGGGGGGAACTATGCTGACTGGTGGGGGAAAAGGAACTATGCTGACTGGTGGGGGGGGACTATTCTGACTGGTGGGGGGGGCTATGCTGACTGGGGGGGGCTATGCTGACTGGTGGGGGGGGGGGACTATGCTGACTGGTGGGGGAAAAGGAACTATGCTGTCTGGTGTGGGGGGGAGGGGTGTTATGTAGAAGGAGATTGTTACTACAATAAAGAACTTCTGCTATATCACAATAATTGTAAACCAACCCACGAGGAGCCCTGGTTGGGAATGGCTGGTCGGAGAGACCACTGCTTCTTCCCAGTGGTGCCATGCCATTGGTTCTTCCAAGTGGTGTTGACCCCGGAAGTATGAAGGCGGCCACTGCTCAAGGAACCTCTGGGGGAACCCTAGGGGACCATGAAACCCTGGTTGGGATTGGTTGATCAGAAAGGTTGGTGTGGGGTTGACTCCAAACTATGTGGACATCTTCAGGTTAGGGTTAGGGACAGCTTGAGGGACCCTTGGCAACCTCTGGAGGAGCTCTGGTTGATATTGTAGAGCAGGGGGTCTTAAAACTACGGCCCTCCAGGTGTTCAGGAACTACAATTCCCATCATGCCCCGGTCATGTCTGTGAATGTCAGAGTTTTGCAATGCCCCATGGGACTTGTAGTTCTGCAACAGCTGGAGGGCCGTAGTTTGAGGATCCCTGTTTTTAGACCTGGATCAATCCCTTCTTCATTTTCCTAAACCGGTCTAATGACCTGGTAAACGTGTCGGAGAATACCCCACCCCCACTATCCATATCGGCTCCAGATAATGAAGAGTGCCCTGGAAGACATGGAAGTATGATGGTGAGGTGTGGAGGATTGTTATGTGGAAGTAGCTTAAGTTTTTTTGTTTTGCATTCATTGTGAATATCGATTGATCCCTCCTAGAGCTGCACAATTAATCGTTAGAAAATCGTGATCTCGATTCATCCCCACCCCCCCCCACCCCCCACATCTCCAATGCAGAGTTTGCCGATTCTTTTATATAACAAGTGGAGAGACTTTATCTGCTCACTGAGCTGTCAAAAGAAAATGGAAACATTGTAACTAATACTTCCTTCTTAGATCAAACGTCTGTGTGTAATGCCCCCGTACACACGATCCGAATGTCCTACGACTTTTTTCGCTTAATAGTCGCAAGTAAAATTAAATATGTTATTAAAGTCACAAAAATTCTCGTACGACAGGAAAAAATAATGGGAAGTGATGTCATGTGTTGTAATGTATTTGTATTGTATTTTCGGAAGACAACTGTACTGACTAAAGGAAAATCGAACGAGGAAAATTTTCGTGCATGTCCGATAAAATAATATCGGATGAACTGTCCTGATTGGCTCTCGAAGCTCTGTACTAACGATCCGATTATCGTACGATTCTTCCCCGGACGACATTTTCCGTACGATATTCGGATCGTGTGAACGAGGCTTTAGGCTGGGTTCACACTGCTGCCACTTCAAAATTGCGCAATTTTTACCGCGATTCGCGGCCGAGATTTTGGGGAATGCCGGTCCATAGAGCTGAATTTACATCGCACACCACGGATCAAACTCGCACAGGACCCTTTTTCCCGCAGCTTAGATTCGCAACGCATTGATGTGAACGGCACTCATGGAAAACGATGTAATTTTGAAATGACTTGCGAATTTGAGAAATCGCGACGGCAGCAGTGTGAACCGGGTCTCAAAGTGGTTGTAAATCCCCCGGTACGCTTTTTCTCTAATTTACACCTATTATGGTGCTCTATATCATGCTTGTGCAACGTCTCATTTCTAAAAACGATGCTCGCAAATCGCCGCAAATACCTTTTTTGTTTAGTGTCTTTTCTCTCTGCATTTCCGGGTATCCAAATCCCCATTGATACTCCTGTTGTTTGCAGCGAATTCTGACGTCACTTCCGCCCTTACTAGGTCCCTGGTTAGAAATCTCGCGCATGCGCCGTAACCAAGCCTCGATCTGGATGACGGTTACCACGGCAACTAGTATACCAGGAAATCTGAATGAATGACAGTCTAGTGTTTCACACCCCTTTTGTGACGTCTTCTCTAGACACAAGGGGTAGTACAAGGAAGTGCTGCTGGTTTTTTATTAGCGGGGGAAGTTCTCGCATACTAATTTCCGGAAATGTCATGAATGAAAACCGGCCTGCAATACTAGCCGGTTTTCACACAGTCATCTGCGCATGCGCGGTGACGTCATCGCAAACGGAAAATGTAATTTTACGAGAAAGTACAGCGGTGAGTACAGTGACAGAGGCAGCGATGAGCTACCTGTGTAATATAATTAGGTAATGTTGTTCATGAGGGTTACAAACACTTTAATGCAGGAAGTTTAACCACTTGTGGCCCGTTCACTCCAGACGCAGTCCAGTGGGGGGTTTTCTTTCTGCATCAAAAACGCATGGAAAGTAGATTATATGATTTTCAATGGCATCGTTCACACCAGTGCTTGCAGTTCCAGGAAAAAAATAGAACATGCTGCATCTTACCTGCACCGGAACGCTGTAAAACGCATCAAAAAGGCAGCGGAACGCACTTGTCCTTATCTAAAGTTAATCAAAAAGAGGGGTGAAAAAAAAACACTGGACTGCATTAACTTCTTGGAGCCCGGGCCCTTGTCAAATGAGGGCCACAAGGTGGCTCTTCAGGTCCCGGAGGCCGGCTATTGACGGCCTCGGCTCCTCCGGCCACTGGGGGGCGCGCGGATGCCAATGCGCGTGCCCGGCGGCCGTGATGTCCGCCAGGTACCCGCGATCAGCTGTCACAGAGCCAGGGACGTGGATCTCTCTGTGTAATGATGGGGTGTAAACTCAGAGAGCCACGTCCTGTCAGGGGGGAGGAGACTGATGTACATAGGGACAACCATCGGTCACCTCCCCCAGTCACTCCCCTCCCCCCCCCACAGTAAGAATCACCTAGCAGGGCACACAATATAACCCCTTCCCTGCCAGTCACATTTATACAGTAATCAGTGCACATGTATAGCAGGGATCGCTGTATAAAGGTGAATGGTCCCAAAAATGTGTCCGATGTGTCCGCCGCAATATCGCAGAGTCCTGACAAAAATCGCTGATCTCCGCCATTACTAGTAAAAAATAAAAAAAATTATAGAAAAAAAAATGCCATAAATCTATCCCCTGTTTTGTATAACTTTTGCGCAAACCAATCAATATACGCTTATTGCGATTTTTTTATTTTTTTTTTTTACCAAAAATCTGTAGAAGAAAACATATCGGCCTAAACTGAGGAAAAATGTTTTTTTTTATATATTTTTGGGGATATTTATTAGCGCAAAAAGTACAAATTATTATTTTATTTTTTTTTCAAAATTGTCGCTCTATTTTTGTTTATAGCGCACAAAATAAAAACCGCCGAGGTGATCAAATACCACCAAAAGAAAGCTCTATTTGTGGGGAAAAAAGGACGTCGCACCACCGCGCAATTGTCATTCAAAGCGTGACAGTGCTGAAAGCTGAAATTTCGCCTGGGCAGGAAGGGGGTTTATGTGCCCAGTAAGGAAGTGGTAAAAAACGCACCTGGAACGCATTAAAAACACGTAAAAAACGCGCAAGCAAAAAAAAGCATCCGGATTGCGTTTCTATGGTGTGAATTGGCCCTAAAGATGCATGCAGAGGGTTTTCCATGTATTCCAATGGCTCTTGTTGGCTGTAGTTCACACCATGGCGCAGAAACTGATCGGAAACTGACTGCATGGTGTGAACGAGAGCCAACAAGAGCCATTGGAATACATGGAAAACCCTCTGCATGCATCTTTAGTGCAGAAAAAAAGCGCTCAGAACTGAACGGAACTGCGTCTGGGGTGAACTGGCCCTTAAATCTAAATTCTAAATCCTTTTTCTGACATTTGTTTCTCAAGTTAAAATCAATATATTTTGCTAGAAAATTACTTGGAGCCCACAAACATTATATATATATTTTTAGCAGAGACCCCGGGGAATAAAATGGCGATTGTTGTCATATTTTATGTCACACTGGATTTGCCCAGCGCTCTTTCAAATGCAATTTTTTGGAAAAAAATTCACTTCAATGAATAAAAAAAAATAAACAATAAATTTAGTCCAATTTTTTTTGTTTTATGTGAAAGACGAGGTCACGCCGCGACAATCGTGCGACAATCGTGATCGATCTTCTAAGCAAAAAAAAATTGTGCTTCTGATTTTAGCCGGAATGGTGCGGCTCTAATCCCTCCTTCTATAGTTCTGTGACATTCCAGCCAATGCTTTAGGATTTACGTTTCTTGTATATCGATGGGAGCGCCGGAAAGTCCCGGAATTCTTTTATAACGTTCCCAAGATGGCGGTTTTCTCCCGATCAGCCGGCCCCCCGGGCCATACAGCCGGTGCATTTTCTTGTCTTCCTTCAATGTAGCTGGAAAGTCCTTCAGTCCATGAAGAATGCGGCGAGTCCTGGAATCGCCGTGTGATTGGGCTGTGTGTGCGCCGGAAATGATCTTCCCCTCAGGATCAGATAAACTTCTACAAACACAACAGCAGACGGCCGGGTGCTCTCCTATAGGGAGGGGAGCTGTGGGAGGAGCTTTATGGCGGTGCGGACGGCGGAATTATCTGTCCCAGAGACGCTCTTCCCGTCTTACAATTCGCTGCCGATTGTGGGAATGTCTGTGGATTCCCCGGAGGGATGGGAAGTCTGATGAGATCGGATCACTTTCTCCAGGAATAGGAGAAGAAAGAAATAAGGTGATAAGTCATGTGATGAGGCCGGATACAGCCAGAGGGGACCGGGAGGAGTCTCCAAGATGGAGGCCGAGAGACGCAACACCGATCGACTAGAAGACGACCTCCATCAGGGGCTCGGGACCTCCATCTGGGGCTCGGGACCTCCATCTGGGGCTCGGGACCTCCATCAGGGGCTCGGGACCTCCATCTTGGGCTCGGGACCTCCATCTGGGGCTCGGGACCTCCATCTTGGGCTCGGGACCTCCATCTGGGGCTCGGGACTTCCATCTTGGGCTCGGGACCTCCTTTAGGGGCTCGGGACCTCCATCAGGGGCTCGGGACCTCCATCTGGGGCTCGGGACCTCCATCTGGGGCTCGGGACTTCCATCTTGGGCTCGGGACTTCCATCTTGGGCTCGGGACTTCCATCTTGGGCTCGGGACTTCCATCAGGGGCTCGGGACTTCCATCAGGGGCTCGGGACCTCCATCAGGGGCTCGGGACCTCCATCTTGGGCTCGGGACTTCCATCTTGGGCTCGGGACTTCCATCTTGGGCTCGGGACCTCCATATTGGGCGCGGGACCTCCATCTTGGGCGCGGGACCTCCATCTTGGGCGCGGGACCTCCATCAGGGGCGCGGGACCTCCATCCTCCTCTAGTGATATAAAGATCTATATAGAGGAATTAGGACCTCCTTCCCCCTGATGAAGACCCCTCTAGTGATATAAAGATCTATATAGAGGAATCAGGACCTCCTTCCCCCTGATGAAGACCCCTCTAGTGATAATAAGATCTATATAGAGGAATCAGGACCTCCTTCCTCCTGCTGGTGACCCCTCTAGTGATATAAAGATCTATATAGAGGAATCAGGACCTCCTTCCCCCTGATGAAGACCCCTCTAGTGATAATAAGATCTATATAGAGGAATCAGGACCTCCTTCCTCCTGCTGGTGACCCCCTCTAGTGATATAAAGATCTATATAGAGGAATCAGGACCTCCTTCCCCCTGATGAAGACCCCTCTAGTGATATAAAGATCTATATAGAGGAATCAGGACCTCCTTCCCCCTGATGAAGACCCCTCTAGTGATAATAAGATCTATATAGAGGAATCAGGACCTCCTTCCCCCTGATGAAGACCCCTCTAGTGATAATAAGATCTATATAGAGGAATCAGGACCTCCTTCCTCCTGCTGGTGACCCCTCTAGTGATATAAAGATCTATATAGAGGAATCAGGACCTCCTTCCCCCTGATGAAGACCCCTCTAGTGATAATAAGATCTATATAGAGGAATCAGGACCTCCTTCCCCCTGATGAAGACCCCTCTAGTGATAATAAGATCTATATAGAGGAATCAGGACCTCCTTCCTCCTGCTGGTGACCCCTCTAGTGATATAAAGATCTATATAGAGGAATCAGGACCTCCTTCCCCCTGATGAAGACCCCTCTAGTGATAATAAGATCTATATAGAGGAATCAGGACCTCCTTCCTCCTGCTGGTGACCCCTCTAGTGATATAAAGATCTATATAGAGGAATCAGGACCTCCTTCCTCCTGCTGGTGATCCCTCTAGTGATATAAGATCTATATAGAGGAATCAGGACCTCCTTCCTCCTGCTGGTGACCCCTCTAGTGATAATAAGATCTATATAGAGGAATCAGGACCTCCTTCCCCCTGATGAAGACCTCTCTAGTGATATAAAGATCTATATAGAGGAATCTCCTTCATTTGTGATTTATCGCCTTTATTTGTCTTCTCTTGCAGGTCACGAAGTCGATGGCCGGGGTGGTGAAATCGATGGACGCCACACTGAAGAGTATGAACCTGGAGAAGGTGAGAGGACCGGAGGAAATTCTCTCGTGTTTTAGGATTATTTTGTATTTCTCTGGAGATCAAATCCCGACTTTCCTTCATCACAGATCTCGGCATTAATGGACAAATTTGAACATCAGTTTGAGACCCTCGATGTTCAGACCCAACAGATGGAGGACACGATGAGCAACACAACAACACTGACTACCCCACAGGTGAGAAGAGGAACTCTGTGTGCCTGATCTCTGCCTGATCTCTGTGTGCGGTGCTTGATCTCTGTGTGCGGTGCTTGATCTCTTCCTGATCTCTGTGTGCGGTGCCTGATCTCTGCCTGATCTCTGTGTGCAGCTCCTGATCTCTGCCTGATCTCTGTGTGCAGCTCCTGATCTCTTCCTGATCTCTGTGTGCAGCTCCTGATCTCTGCCTGATCTCTGTGTGCAGCTCCTGATCTCTTCCTGATCTCTGTGTGCAGCTCCTGATCTCTTCCTGATCTCTGTGTGCAGCTCCTGATCTCTGCCTGATCTCTGTGTGCAATTCCTGATCTCTTCCTGATCTCTGTGTGCAGCTCCTGATCTCTGCCTGATCTCTGTGTGCAGCTCCTGATCTCTGCCTGATCTCTGTGTGCAGTTCCTGATCTCTTCCTGATCTCTGTGTGCAGCTCCTGATCTCTGCCTGATCTCTTCCTGATCTCTGTGTGCAGCTCCTGATCTCTGCCTGATCTCTGTGTGCAATTCCTGATCTCTTCCTGATCTCTGTGTGCAGCTCCTGATCTCTGCCTGATCTCTGTGTGCAGCTCCTGATCTCTGCCTGATCTCTGTGTGCAGTTCCTGATCTCTTCCTGATCTCTGTGTGCAGCTCCTGATCTCTGCCTGATCTCTTCCTGATCTCTGTGTGCAGCTCCTGATCTCTGCCTGATCTCTGTGTGCAATTCCTGATCTCTTCCTGATCTCTGTGTGCAGCTCCTGATCTCTGCCTGATCTCTGTGTGCAGCTCCTGATCTCTGCCTGATCTCTGTGTGCAGCTCCTGATCTCTTCCTGATCTCTGTGTGCAATTCCTGATCTCTTCCTGATCTCTGTGTGCAGCTCCTGATCTCTTCCTGATCTCTGTGTGCAGCTCCTGATCTCTGCCTGATCTCTGTGTGCAGCTCCTGATCTCTGCCTGATCTCTGTGTGCAATTCCTGATCTCTTCCTGATCTCTGTGTGCAGCTCCTGATCTCTTCCTGATCTCTGTGTGCAGCTCCTGATCTCTTCCTGATCTCTGTGTGCAGCTCCTGATCTCTTCCTGATCTCTGTGTGCAGCTCCTGATCTCTTCCTGATCTCTGTGTGCAGCTCCTGATCTCTTCCTGATCTCTGTGTGCAGCTCCTGATCTCTTCCTGATCTCTGTGTGCAGCTCCTGATCTCTTCCTGATCTCTGTGTGCAATTCCTGATCTCTTCCTGATCTCTGTGTGCAGCTCCTGATCTCTTCCTGATCTCTGTGTGCAGCTCCTGATCTCTGACTGATCTCTGTGTGCAGCTCCTGATCTCTGACTGATCTCTGTGTGCAGCTCCTGATCTCTTCCTGATCTCTGTGTGCAATTCCTGATCTCTGCCTGATCTCTGTGTGCAGTTCCTGATCTCTGACTGATCTCTGTGTGCAGCTCCTGATCTCTGACTGATCTCTGTGTGCAGTTCCTGATCTCTGACTGATCTCTGTGTGCAGCTCCTGATCTCTGCCTGATCTCTGTGTGCAGCTCCTGATCTCTTCCTGATCTCTGTGTGCAGTTCCTGATCTCTGCCTGATCTCTGTGTGCAGCTCCTGATCTCTGCCTGATCTCTGTGTGCAGCTCCTGATCTCTTCCTGATCTCTGTGTGCAGCTCCTGATCTCTGCCTGATCTCTGTGTGCAGCTCCTGATCTCTTCCTGATCTCTGTGTGCAGCTCCTGATCTCTTCCTGATCTCTGTGTGCAGCTCCTGATCTCTGACTGATCTCTGTGTGCAGCTCCTGATCTCTGACTGATCTCTGTGTGCAGCTCCTGATCTCTTCCTGATCTCTGTGTGCAATTCCTGATCTCTGCCTGATCTCTGTGTGCAGTTCCTGATCTCTGACTGATCTCTGTGTGCAGCTCCTGATCTCTGACTGATCTCTGTGTGCAGTTCCTGATCTCTGACTGATCTCTGTGTGCAGCTCCTGATCTCTGCCTGATCTCTGTGTGCAGCTCCTGATCTCTTCCTGATCTCTGTGTGCAGTTCCTGATCTCTGCCTGATCTCTGTGTGCAGCTCCTGATCTCTGCCTGATCTCTGTGTGCAGCTCCTGATCTCTTCCTGATCTCTGTGTGCAGTTCCTGATATCTGACTGATCTCTGTGTGCAGTTCCTGATATCTGCCTGATCTCTGTGTGCAGTTCCTGATATCTGCCTGATCTCTGTGTGCAGCTCCTGATCTCTTCCTGATCTCTGTGTGCAGCTCCTGATCTCTTCCTGATCTCTGTGTGCAGCTCCTGATCTCTGCCTGATCTCTGTGTGCAGTTCCTGATCTCTGCCTGATCTCTGTGTGCAGTTCCTGATCTCTGCCTGATCTCTGTGTGCAGTTCCTGATCTCTGCCTGATCTCTGTGTGCAGCTCCTGATCTCTTCCTGATCTCTGTGTGCAGCTCCTGATCTCTTCCTGATCTCTGTGTGCAGTTCCTGATCTCTTCCTGATCTCTGTGTGCAGTTCCTGATCTCTGCCTGATCTCTGTGTGCAGTTCCTGATCTCTGCCTGATCTCTGTGTGCAATTCCTGATCTCTGCCTGATCTCTGTGTGCAGCTCCTGATCTCTTCCTGATCTCTGTGTGCAGCTCCTGATCTCTGCCTGATCTCTGTGTGCAGCTCCTGATCTCTTCCTGATCTCTGTGTGCAGCTCCTGATCTCTGCCTGATCTCTGTGTGCAGCTCCTGATCTCTTCCTGATCTCTGTGTGCAGTTCCTGATCTCTGACTGATCTCTGTGTGCAGCTCCTGATCTCTTCCTGATCTCTGTGTGCAGCTCCTGATCTCTTCCTGATCTCTGTGTGCAGCTCCTGATCTCTGCCTGATCTCTGTGTGCAGCTCCTGATCTCTGTGTGCAGCTCCTGATCTCTGCCTGATCTCTGTGTGCAGCTCCTGATCTCTTCCTGATCTCTGTGTGCAGTTCCTGATCTCTGCCTGATCTCTGTGTGCAGCTCCTGATCTCTTCCTGATCTCTGTGTGCAGCTCCTGATCTCTGCCTGATCTCTGTGTGCAATTCCTGATCTCTGCCTGATCTCTGTGTGCAGCTCCTGATCTCTTCCTGATCTCTGTGTGCAGCTTCTGATCTCTGCCTGATCTCTGTGTGCAGCTCCTGAACTCTGCCTGATCTCTGTGTGCAGTTCCTGATCTCTGCCTGATCTCTGTGTGCAGTTCCTGATCTCTTCCTGATCTCTGTGTGCAGCTCCTGAGCTCTGCCTGATCTCTGTGTGCAGTTCCTGATCTCTGCCTGATCTCTGTGTGCAGTTCCTGATCTCTTCCTGATCTCTGTGTGCAGTTCCTGATCTCTTCCTGATCTCTGTGTGCAGCTCCTGATCTCTTCCTGATCTCTGTGTGCAGTTCCTGATCTCTTCCTGATCTCTGTGTGCAGTTCCTGATCTCTTCCTGATCTCTGTGTGCAGTTCCTGATCTCTGCCTGATCTCTGTGTGCAGTTCCTGATCTCTTCCTGATCTCTGTGTGCAGTTCCTGATCTCTTCCTGATCTCTGTGTGCAGTTCCTGATCTCTGCCTGATCTCTGTGTGCAGTTCCTGATCTCTTCCTGATCTCTGTGTGCAGCTCCTGATCTCTTCCTGATCTCTGTGTGCAGCTCCTGATCTCTGCCTGATCTCTGTGTGCAGTTCCTGATCTCTTCCTGATCTCTGTGTGCAGTTCCTGATCTCTTCCTGATCTCTGTGTGCAGTTCCTGATCTCTTCCTGATCTCTGTGTGCAGCTCCTGATCTCTGCCTGATCTCTGTGTGCAGTTCCTGATCTCTTCCTGATCTCTGTGTGCAGCTCCTGATCTCTGTGTGCAGCTCCTGATCTCTTCCTGATCTCTGTGTGCAGTTCCTGATCTCTGCCTGATCTCTGTGTGCAGTTCCTGATCTCTGCCTGATCTCTGTGTGCAATTCCTGATCTCTGCCTGATCTCTGTGTGCAGCTCCTGATCTCTGCCTGATCTCTGTGTGCAGTTCCTGATCTCTGACTGATCTCTGTGTGCAATTCCTGATCTCTGCCTGATCTCTGTGTGCAGTTCCTGATCTCTGCCTGATCTCTGTGTGCAGCTCCTGATCTCTGCCTGATCTCTGTGTGCAATTCCTGATCTCTGCCTGATCTCTGTGTGCAGCTCCTGATCTCTTCCTGATCTCTGTGTGCAGCTCCTGATCTCTGCCTGATCTCTGTGTGCAGTTCCTGATCTCTTCCTGATCTCTGTGTGCAGTTCCTGATCTCTTCCTGATCTCTGTGTGCAGTTCCTGATCTCTTCCTGATCTCTGTGTGCAGTTCCTGATCTCTTCCTGATCTCTGTGTGCAGCTCCTGATCTCTGTGTGCAGCTCCTGATCTCTGCCTGATCTCTGTGTGCAGTTCCTGATCTCTTCCTGATCTCTGTGTGCAGTTCCTGATCTCTTCCTGATCTCTGTGTGCAGCTCCTGATCTCTGTGTGCAGCTCCTGATCTCTGCCTGATCTCTGTGTGCAGTTCCTGATCTCTTCCTGATCTCTGTGTGCAGCTCCTGATCTCTTCCTGATCTCTGTGTGCAGCTCCTGATCTCTTCCTGATCTCTGTGTGCAGCTCCTGATCTCTTCCTGATCTCTGTGTGCAGCTCCTGATCTCTTCCTGATCTCTGTGTGCAGTTCCTGATCTCTTCCTGATCTCTGTGTGCAATTCCTGATCTCTGTGTGCAGCTCCTGATCTCTTCCTGATCTCTGTGTGCAGTTCCTGATCTCTTCCTGATCTCTGTGTGCAGTTCCTGATCTCTTCCTGATCTCTGTGTGCAATTCCTGATCTCTGCCTGATCTCTGTGTGCAGCTCCTGATCTCTGACTGATCTCTGTGTGCAGTTCCTGATCTCTGCCTGATCTCTGTGTGCAATTCCTGATCTCTTCCTGATCTCTGTGTGCAGCTCCTGATCTCTGCCTGATCTCTGTGTGCAGCTCCTGATCTCTGCCTGATCTCTGTGTGCAGCTCCTGATCTCTTCCTGATCTCTGTGTGCAGTTCCTGATCTCTGCCTGATCTCTGTGTGCAATTCCTGATCTCTTCCTGATCTCTGTGTGCAGTTCCTGATCTCTGCCTGATCTCTGTGTGCAATTCCTGATCTCTGCCTGATCTCTGTGTGCAGTTCCTGATCTCTGCCTGATCTCTGTGTGCAGCTCCTGATCTCTGCCTGATCTCTGTGTGCAGTTCCTGATCTCTTCCTGATCTCTGTGTGCAGTTCCTGATCTCTTCCTGATCTCTGTGTGCAGTTCCTGATCTCTGCCTGATCTCTGTGTGCAGCTCCTGATCTCTGCCTGATCTCTGTGTGCAGCTCCTGATCTCTTCCTGATCTCTGTGTGCAGCTCCTGATCTCTTCCTGATCTCTGTGTGCAGCTCCTGATCTCTGCCTGATCTCTGTGTGCAGCTCCTGATCTCTTCCTGATCTCTGTGTGCAGTTCCTGATCTCTTCCTGATCTCTGTGTGCAGTTCCTGATCTCTGCCTGATTTCTGTGTGCAGTTCCTGATCTCTTCCTGATCTCTGTGTGCAGCTCCTGATCTCTGCCTGATCTCTGTGTGCAGCTCCTGATCTCTGCCTGATCTCTGTGTGCAGCTCCTGATCTCTGCCTGATCTCTGTGTGCAGCTCCTGATCTCTGCCTGATCTCTGTGTGCAGCTCCTGATCTCTTCCTGATCTCTGTGTGCAGCTCCTGATCTCTTCCTGATCTCTGTGTGCAGCTCCTGATCTCTGCCTGATCTCTGTGTGCAGTTCCTGATCTCTGCCTGATCTCTGTGTGCAGTTCCTGATCTCTTCCTGATCTCTGTGTGCAGTTCCTGATCTCTTCCTGATCTCTGTGTGCAGTTCCTGATCTCTTCCTGATCTCTGTGTGCAGCTCCTGATCTCTTCCTGATCTCTGTGTGCAGTTCCTGATCTCTTCCTGATCTCTGTGTGCAGTTCCTGATCTCTGCCTGATCTCTGTGTGCAGCTCCTGATCTCTGCCTGATCTCTGTGTGCAGTTCCTGATCTCTTCCTGATCTCTGTGTGCAGTTCCTGATCTCTTCCTGATCTCTGTGTGCAGCTCCTGATCTCTTCCTGATCTCTGTGTGCAGTTCCTGATCTCTTCCTGATCTCTGTGTGCAGCTCCTGATCTCTTCCTGATCTCTGTGTGCAGCTCCTGATCTCTGCCTGATCTCTGTGTGCAGCTCCTGATCTCTTCCTGATCTCTGTGTGCAGTTCCTGATCTCTGCCTGATCTCTGTGTGCAGCTCCTGATCTCTTCCTGATCTCTGTGTGCAGTTCCTGATCTCTGCCTGATCTCTGTGTGCAGTTCCTGATCTCTTCCTGATCTCTGTGTGCAGTTCCTGATCTCTTCCTGATCTCTGTGTGCAGCTCCTGATCTCTGCCTGATCTCTGTGTGCAGCTCCTGATCTCTGCCTGATCTCTGTGTGCAGTTCCTGATCTCTTCCTGATCTCTGTGTGCAGCTCCTGATCTCTGCCTGATCTCTGTGTGCAGTTCCTGATCTCTGCCTGATCTCTGTGTGCAGCTCCTGATCTCTGACTGATCTCTGTGTGCAGCTCCTGATCTCTTCCTGATCTCTGTGTGCAGCTCCTGATCTCTGCCTGATCTCTGTGTGCAGCTCCTGATCTCTTCCTGATCTCTGTGTGCAGTTCCTGATCTCTTCCTGATCTCTGTGTGCAGCTCCTGATCTCTGTGTGCAGTTCCTGATCTCTGCCTGATCTCTGTGTGCAGCTCCTGATCTCTGTGTGCAGCTCCTGATCTCTGTGTGCAGTTCCTGATCTCTGCCTGATCTCTGTGTGCAGCTCCTGATCTCTGACTGATCTCTGTGTGCAGCTCCTGATCTCTTCCTGATCTCTGTGTGCAGCTCCTGATCTCTGCCTGATCTCTGTGTGCAGCTCCTGATCTCTTCCTGATCTCTGTGTGCAGCTCCTGATCTCTTCCTGATCTCTGTGTGCAGCTCCTGATCTCTGTGTGCAGTTCCTGATCTCTGCCTGATCTCTGTGTGCAGCTCCTGATCTCTGTGTGCAGCTCCTGATCTCTGACTGATCTCTGTGTGCAGCTCCTGATCTCTTCCTGATCTCTGTGTGCAGCTCCTGATCTCTGTGTGCAGCTCCTGATCTCTGACTGATCTCTGTGTGCAGCTCCTGATCTCTTCCTGATCTCTGTGTGCAGCTCCTGATCTCTTCCTGATCTCTGTGTGCAGTTCCTGATCTCTTCCTGATCTCTGTGTGCAGCTCCTGATCTCTTCCTGATCTCTGTGTGCAGCTCCTGATCTCTTCCTGATCTCTGTGTGCAGCTCCTGATCTCTTCCTGATCTCTGTGTGCAATTCCTGATCTCTTCCTGATCTCTGTGTGCAGCTCCTGATCTCTTCCTGATCTCTGTGTGCAGCTCCTGATCTCTGTGTGCAGTTCCTGATCTCTTCCTGATCTCTGTGTGCAGCTTCTGATCTCTGCCTGATCTCTGTGTGCAATTCCTGATCTCTTCCTGATCTCTGTGTGCAGCTCCTGATCTCTTCCTGATCTCTGTGTGCAGCTCCTGATCTCTGTGTGCAGCTCCTGATCTCTTCCTGATCTCTGTGTGCAGCTCCTGATCTCTGCCTGATCTCTGTGTGCAGCTCCTGATCTCTTCCTGATCTCTGTGTGCAGCTCCTGATCTCTTCCTGATCTCTGTGTGCAGCTCCTGATCTCTTCCTGATCTCTGTGTGCAGTTCCTGATCTCTGCCTGATCTCTGTGTGCAGCTCCTGATCTCTTCCTGATCTCTGTGTGCAGCTCCTGATCTCTTCCTGATCTCTGTGTGCAATTCCTGATCTCTTCCTGATCTCTGTGTGCAGCTCCTGATCTCTTCCTGATCTCTGTGTGCAGCTCCTGATCTCTTCCTGATCTCTGTGTGCAGCTCCTGATCTCTTCCTGATCTCTGTGTGCAGCTCCTGATCTCTTCCTGATCTCTGTGTGCAGTTCCTGATCTCTTCCTGATCTCTGTGTGCAGTTCCTGATCTCTTCCTGATCTCTGTGTGCAGTTCCTGATCTCTTCCTGATCTCTGTGTGCAGCTCCTGATCTCTGTGTGCAGCTCCTGATCTCTTCCTGATCTCTGTGTGCAGCTCCTGATCTCTGCCTGATCTCTGTGTGCAGCTCCTGATCTCTTCCTGATCTCTGTGTGCAGCTCCTGATCTCTTCCTGATCTCTGTGTGCAGCTCCTGATCTCTTCCTGATCTCTGTGTGCAGTTCCTGATCTCTGCCTGATCTCTGTGTGCAGCTCCTGATCTCTTCCTGATCTCTGTGTGCAGCTCCTGATCTCTTCCTGATCTCTGTGTGCAATTCCTGATCTCTTCCTGATCTCTGTGTGCAGCTCCTGATCTCTTCCTGATCTCTGTGTGCAGCTCCTGATCTCTTCCTGATCTCTGTGTGCAGCTCCTGATCTCTTCCTGATCTCTGTGTGCAGCTCCTGATCTCTTCCTGATCTCTGTGTGCAGTTCCTGATCTCTTCCTGATCTCTGTGTGCAGCTCCTGATCTCTTCCTGATCTCTGTGTGCAGCTCCTGATCTCTTCCTGATCTCTGTGTGCAGCTCCTGATCTCTTCCTGATCTCTGTGTGCAGTTCCTGATCTCTGCCTGATCTCTGTGTGCAGCTCCTGATCTCTTCCTGATCTCTGTGTGCAGCTCCTGATCTCTTCCTGATCTCTGTGTGCAATTCCTGATCTCTTCCTGATCTCTGTGTGCAGCTCCTGATCTCTTCCTGATCTCTGTGTGCAGCTCCTGATCTCTTCCTGATCTCTGTGTGCAGCTCCTGATCTCTTCCTGATCTCTGTGTGCAGCTCCTGATCTCTTCCTGATCTCTGTGTGCAGTTCCTGATCTCTTCCTGATCTCTGTGTGCAGCTCCTGATCTCTGCCTGATCTCTGTGTGCAGCTCCTGATCTCTGACTGATCTCTGTGTGCAGTTCCTGATCTCTGCCTGATCTCTGTGTGCAGCTCCTGATCTCTTCCTGATCTCTGTGTGCAGCTCCTGATCTCTTCCTGATCTCTGTGTGCAGCTCCTGATCTCTGCCTGATCTCTGTGTGCAGTTCCTGATCTCTTCCTGATCTCTGTGTGCAGCTCCTGATCTCTTCCTGATCTCTGTGTGCAGTTCCTGATCTCTTCCTGATCTCTGTGTGCAGCTCCTGATCTCTTCCTGATCTCTGTGTGCAGTTCCTGATCTCTTCCTGATCTCTGTGTGCAGCTCCTGATCTCTTCCTGATCTCTGTGTGCAGCTCCTGATCTCTTCCTGATCTCTGTGTGCAGTTCCTGATCTCTGACTGATCTCTGTGTGCAGCTCCTGATCTCTGCCTGATCTCTGTGTGCAGCTCCTGATCTCTTCCTGATCTCTGTGTGCAGCTCCTGATCTCTGCCTGATCTCTGTGTGCAGCTCCTGATCTCTGCCTGATCTCTGTGTGCAATTCCTGATCTCTGCCTGATCTCTGTGTGCAGCTCCTGATCTCTTCCTGATCTCTGTGTGCAGTTCCTGATCTCTTCCTGATCTCTGTGTGCAGTTCCTGATCTCTGCCTGATCTCTGTGTGCAGCTCCTGATCTCTTCCTGATCTCTGTGTGCAGTTCCTGATCTCTTCCTGATCTCTGTGTGCAGTTCCTGATCTCTGCCTGATCTCTGTGTGCAGTTCCTGATCTCTTCCTGATCTCTGTGTGCAGTTCCTGATCTCTTCCTGATCTCTGTGTGCAGTTCCTGATCTCTTCCTGATCTCTGTGTGCAGCTCCTGATCTCTTCCTGATCTCTGTGTGCAGTTCCTGATCTCTGTGTGCAGCTCCTGATCTCTGCCTGATCTCTGTGTGCAGCTCCTGATCTCTTCCTGATCTCTGTGTGCAGCTCCTGATCTCTTCCTGATCTCTGTGTGCAGCTCCTGATCTCTGACTGATCTCTGTGTGCAGCTCCTGATCTCTGACTGATCTCTGTGTGCAGCTCCTGATCTCTTCCTGATCTCTGTGTGCAATTCCTGATCTCTGCCTGATCTCTGTGTGCAGTTCCTGATCTCTGACTGATCTCTGTGTGCAGCTCCTGATCTCTGACTGATCTCTGTGTGCAGTTCCTGATCTCTGACTGATCTCTGTGTGCAGCTCCTGATCTCTGCCTGATCTCTGTGTGCAGCTCCTGATCTCTTCCTGATCTCTGTGTGCAGCTCCTGATCTCTTCCTGATCTCTGTGTGCAGCTCCTGATCTCTGCCTGATCTCTGTGTGCAGTTCCTGATCTCTGCCTGATCTCTGTGTGCAGTTCCTGATCTCTGCCTGATCTCTGTGTGCAGTTCCTGATCTCTGCCTGATCTCTGTGTGCAGCTCCTGATCTCTTCCTGATCTCTGTGTGCAGTTCCTGATCTCTGACTGATCTCTGTGTGCAGCTCCTGATCTCTTCCTGATCTCTGTGTGCAGCTCCTGATCTCTTCCTGATCTCTGTGTGCAGCTCCTGATCTCTTCCTGATCTCTGTGTGCAGTTCCTGATCTCTTCCTGATCTCTGTGTGCAGTTCCTGATCTCTGCCTGATCTCTGTGTGCAGTTCCTGATCTCTGCCTGATCTCTGTGTGCAATTCCTGATCTCTGCCTGATCTCTGTGTGCAGCTCCTGATCTCTTCCTGATCTCTGTGTGCAGCTCCTGATCTCTGCCTGATCTCTGTGTGCAGCTCCTGATCTCTTCCTGATCTCTGTGTGCAGCTCCTGATCTCTGCCTGATCTCTGTGTGCAGCTCCTGATCTCTTCCTGATCTCTGTGTGCAGCTCCTGATCTCTGCCTGATCTCTGTGTGCAGCTCCTGATCTCTTCCTGATCTCTGTGTGCAGTTCCTGATCTCTGACTGATCTCTGTGTGCAGCTCCTGATCTCTGACTGATCTCTGTGTGCAGCTCCTGATCTCTTCCTGATCTCTGTGTGCAGCTCCTGATCTCTGCCTGATCTCTGTGTGCAGCTCCTGATCTCTGTGTGCAGCTCCTGATCTCTGTGTGCAGCTCCTGATCTCTGCCTGATCTCTGTGTGCAGCTCCTGATCTCTGCCTGATCTCTGTGTGCAGCTCCTGATCTCTTCCTGATCTCTGTGTGCAGTTCCTGATCTCTTCCTGATCTCTGTGTGCAGCTCCTGATCTCTGCCTGATCTCTGTGTGCAATTCCTGATCTCTGCCTGATCTCTGTGTGCAGCTCCTGATCTCTTCCTGATCTCTGTGTGCAGCTCCTGATCTCTTCCTGATCTCTGTGTGCAGCTTCTGATCTCTGCCTGATCTCTGTGTGCAGCTCCTGAACTCTGCCTGATCTCTGTGTGCAGTTCCTGATCTCTGCCTGATCTCTGTGTGCAGTTCCTGATCTCTTCCTGATCTCTGTGTGCAGCTCCTGATCTCTGCCTGATCTCTGTGTGCAGTTCCTGATCTCTGCCTGATCTCTGTGTGCAGTTCCTGATCTCTTCCTGATCTCTGTGTGCAGTTCCTGATCTCTTCCTGATCTCTGTGTGCAGCTCCTGATCTCTTCCTGATCTCTGTGTGCAGTTCCTGATCTCTTCCTGATCTCTGTGTGCAGTTCCTGATCTCTTCCTGATCTCTGTGTGCAGTTCCTGATCTCTGCCTGATCTCTGTGTGCAGTTCCTGATCTCTTCCTGATCTCTGTGTGCAGTTCCTGATCTCTTCCTGATCTCTGTGTGCAGCTCCTGATCTCTTCCTGATCTCTGTGTGCAGCTCCTGATCTCTGCCTGATCTCTGTGTGCAGTTCCTGATCTCTTCCTGATCTCTGTGTGCAGCTCCTGATCTCTGTGTGCAGTTCCTGATCTCTGCCTGATCTCTGTGTGCAGTTCCTGATCTCTGCCTGATCTCTGTGTGCAGCTCCTGATCTCTGCCTGATCTCTGTGTGCAATTCCTGATCTCTGCCTGATCTCTGTGTGCAGCTCCTGATCTCTTCCTGATCTCTGTGTGCAGCTCCTGATCTCTGCCTGATCTCTGTGTGCAGTTCCTGATCTCTTCCTGATCTCTGTGTGCAGTTCCTGATCTCTTCCTGATCTCTGTGTGCAGTTCCTGATCTCTTCCTGATCTCTGTGTGCAGTTCCTGATCTCTTCCTGATCTCTGTGTGCAGCTCCTGATCTCTGTGTGCAGCTCCTGATCTCTGCCTGATCTCTGTGTGCAGTTCCTGATCTCTTCCTGATCTCTGTGTGCAGTTCCTGATCTCTTCCTGATCTCTGTGTGCAGCTCCTGATCTCTGTGTGCAGCTCCTGATCTCTGCCTGATCTCTGTGTGCAGTTCCTGATCTCTTCCTGATCTCTGTGTGCAGCTCCTGATCTCTTCCTGATCTCTGTGTGCAGCTCCTGATCTCTTCCTGATCTCTGTGTGCAGCTCCTGATCTCTTCCTGATCTCTGTGTGCAGTTCCTGATCTCTGCCTGATCTCTGTGTGCAGCTCCTGATCTCTTCCTGATCTCTGTGTGCAGTTCCTGATCTCTTCCTGATCTCTGTGTGCAGTTCCTGATCTCTGCCTGATCTCTGTGTGCAGTTCCTGATCTCTTCCTGATCTCTGTGTGCAGTTCCTGATCTCTTCCTGATCTCTGTGTGCAGTTCCTGATCTCTTCCTGATCTCTGTGTGCAGCTCCTGATCTCTTCCTGATCTCTGTGTGCAGTTCCTGATCTCTGTGTGCAGCTCCTGATCTCTGCCTGATCTCTGTGTGCAGCTCCTGATCTCTTCCTGATCTCTGTGTGCAGCTCCTGATCTCTTCCTGATCTCTGTGTGCAGCTCCTGATCTCTGACTGATCTCTGTGTGCAGCTCCTGATCTCTGACTGATCTCTGTGTGCAGCTCCTGATCTCTTCCTGATCTCTGTGTGCAATTCCTGATCTCTGCCTGATCTCTGTGTGCAGTTCCTGATCTCTGACTGATCTCTGTGTGCAGCTCCTGATCTCTGACTGATCTCTGTGTGCAGTTCCTGATCTCTGACTGATCTCTGTGTGCAGCTCCTGATCTCTGCCTGATCTCTGTGTGCAGCTCCTGATCTCTTCCTGATCTCTGTGTGCAGTTCCTGATCTCTGCCTGATCTCTGTGTGCAGCTCCTGATCTCTTCCTGATCTCTGTGTGCAGTTCCTGATATCTGACTGATCTCTGTGTGCAGTTCCTGATATCTGCCTGATCTCTGTGTGCAGTTCCTGATATCTGCCTGATCTCTGTGTGCAGCTCCTGATCTCTTCCTGATCTCTGTGTGCAGCTCCTGATCTCTTCCTGATCTCTGTGTGCAGCTCCTGATCTCTGCCTGATCTCTGTGTGCAGTTCCTGATCTCTGCCTGATCTCTGTGTGCAGTTCCTGATCTCTGCCTGATCTCTGTGTGCAGTTCCTGATCTCTGCCTGATCTCTGTGTGCAGCTCCTGATCTCTTCCTGATCTCTGTGTGCAGCTCCTGATCTCTTCCTGATCTCTGTGTGCAGTTCCTGATCTCTGCCTGATCTCTGTGTGCAGTTCCTGATCTCTGCCTGATCTCTGTGTGCAGCTCCTGATCTCTTCCTGATCTCTGTGTGCAGCTCCTGATCTCTGCCTGATCTCTGTGTGCAGTTCCTGATCTCTGCCTGATCTCTGTGTGCAATTCCTGATCTCTGCCTGATCTCTGTGTGCAGCTCCTGATCTCTTCCTGATCTCTGTGTGCAGCTCCTGATCTCTGCCTGATCTCTGTGTGCAGCTCCTGATCTCTTCCTGATCTCTGTGTGCAGCTCCTCATCTCTGCCTGATCTCTGTGTGCAATTCCTGATCTCTGTGTGCAGCTCCTGATCTCTTCCTGATCTCTGTGTGCAGTTCCTGATCTCTGACTGATCTCTGTGTGCAGCTCCTGATCTCTTCCTGATCTCTGTGTGCAGTTCCTGATCTCTTCCTGATCTCTGTGTGCAGCTCCTGATCTCTTCCTGATCTCTGTGTGCAGCTCCTGATCTCTGCCTGATCTCTGTGTGCAGTTCCTGATCTCTTCCTGATCTCTGTGTGCAGCTCCTGATCTCTGTGTGCAGCTCCTGATCTCTTCCTGATCTCTGTGTGCAATTCCTGATCTCTGCCTGATCTCTGTGTGCAGTTCCTGATCTCTGCCTGATCTCTGTGTGCAGCTCCTGATCTCTGCCTGATCTCTGTGTGCAATTCCTGATCTCTGCCTGATCTCTGTGTGCAGCTCCTGATCTCTTCCTGATCTCTGTGTGCAGCTCCTGATCTCTGCCTGATCTCTGTGTGCAGCTCCTGATCTCTTCCTGATCTCTGTGTGCAGTTCCTGATCTCTGACTGATCTCTGTGTGCAGCTCCTGATCTCTTCCTGATCTCTGTGTGCAGCTCCTGATCTCTTCCTGATCTCTGTGTGCAGCTCCTGATCTCTGCCTGATCTCTGTGTGCAGCTCCTGATCTCTGTGTGCAGCTCCTGATCTCTGTGTGCAGCTCCTGATCTCTGCCTGATCTCTGTGTGCAGCTCCTGATCTCTTCCTGATCTCTGTGTGCAGTTCCTGATCTCTGCCTGATCTCTGTGTGCAGCTCCTGATCTCTGCCTGATCTCTGTGTGCAGCTCCTGATCTCTTCCTGATCTCTGTGTGCAGTTCCTGATCTCTTCCTGATCTCTGTGTGCAGCTCCTGATCTCTGCCTGATCTCTGTGTGCAGCTCCTGATCTCTTCCTGATCTCTGTGTGCAGCTCCTGATCTCTTCCTGATCTCTGTGTGCAGCTTCTGATCTCTGCCTGATCTCTGTGTGCAGCTCCTGAACTCTGCCTGATCTCTGTGTGCAGTTCCTGATCTCTGCCTGATCTCTGTGTGCAGTTCCTGATCTCTTCCTGATCTCTGTGTGCAGCTCCTGATCTCTGCCTGATCTCTGTGTGCAGTTCCTGATCTCTGCCTGATCTCTGTGTGCAGTTCCTGATCTCTTCCTGATCTCTGTGTGCAGTTCCTGATCTCTTCCTGATCTCTGTGTGCAGCTCCTGATCTCTTCCTGATCTCTGTGTGCAGTTCCTGATCTCTTCCTGATCTCTGTGTGCAGTTCCTGATCTCTTCCTGATCTCTGTGTGCAGTTCCTGATCTCTGCCTGATCTCTGTGTGCAGTTCCTGATCTCTTCCTGATCTCTGTGTGCAGTTCCTGATCTCTTCCTGATCTCTGTGTGCAGCTCCTGATCTCTTCCTGATCTCTGTGTGCAGCTCCTGATCTCTGCCTGATCTCTGTGTGCAGTTCCTGATCTCTTCCTGATCTCTGTGTGCAGCTCCTGATCTCTGCCTGATCTCTGTGTGCAGCTCCTGATCTCTTCCTGATCTCTGTGTGCAGTTCCTGATCTCTTCCTGATCTCTGTGTGCAGTTCCTGATCTCTGCCTGATCTCTGTGTGCAGTTCCTGATCTCTTCCTGATCTCTGTGTGCAGTTCCTGATCTCTTCCTGATCTCTGTGTGCAGCTCCTGATCTCTTCCTGATCTCTGTGTGCAGCTCCTGATCTCTGCCTGATCTCTGTGTGCAGTTCCTGATCTCTGCCTGATCTCTGTGTGCAGCTCCTGATCTCTGCCTGATCTCTGTGTGCAGTTCCTGATCTCTTCCTGATCTCTGTGTGCAGTTCCTGATCTCTTCCTGATCTCTGTGTGCAGTTCCTGATCTCTGCCTGATCTCTGTGTGCAGTTCCTGATCTCTTCCTGATCTCTGTGTGCAGTTCCTGATCTCTTCCTGATCTCTGTGTGCAGTTCCTGATCTCTTCCTGATCTCTGTGTGCAGCTCCTGATCTCTGTGTGCAGCTCCTGATCTCTGCCTGATCTCTGTGTGCAGTTCCTGATCTCTTCCTGATCTCTGTGTGCAGTTCCTGATCTCTTCCTGATCTCTGTGTGCAGCTCCTGATCTCTGTGTGCAGCTCCTGATCTCTGCCTGATCTCTGTGTGCAGTTCCTGATCTCTTCCTGATCTCTGTGTGCAGCTCCTGATCTCTTCCTGATCTCTGTGTGCAGCTCCTGATCTCTTCCTGATCTCTGTGTGCAGCTCCTGATCTCTTCCTGATCTCTGTGTGCAGCTCCTGATCTCTTCCTGATCTCTGTGTGCAGTTCCTGATCTCTTCCTGATCTCTGTGTGCAATTCCTGATCTCTGTGTGCAGCTCCTGATCTCTTCCTGATCTCTGTGTGCAGTTCCTGATCTCTTCCTGATCTCTGTGTGCAGCTCCTGATCTCTTCCTGATCTCTGTGTGCAGTTCCTGATCTCTGACTGATCTCTGTGTGCAGTTCCTGATCTCTTCCTGATCTCTGTGTGCAGCTCCTGATCTCTTCCTGATCTCTGTGTGCAGCTCCTGATCTCTGCCTGATCTCTGTGTGCAGCTCCTGATCTCTGCCTGATCTCTGTGTGCAGCTCCTGATCTCTTCCTGATCTCTGTGTGCAGTTCCTGATCTCTGCCTGATCTCTGTGTGCAATTCCTGATCTCTTCCTGATCTCTGTGTGCAGTTCCTGATCTCTGCCTGATCTCTGTGTGCAATTCCTGATCTCTGCCTGATCTCTGTGTGCAGTTCCTGATCTCTGCCTGATCTCTGTGTGCAGCTCCTGATCTCTGCCTGATCTCTGTGTGCAGTTCCTGATCTCTTCCTGATCTCTGTGTGCAGTTCCTGATCTCTTCCTGATCTCTGTGTGCAGTTCCTGATCTCTTCCTGATCTCTGTGTGCAGTTCCTGATCTCTGCCTGATCTCTGTGTGCAGCTCCTGATCTCTGCCTGATCTCTGTGTGCAGCTCCTGATCTCTTCCTGATCTCTGTGTGCAGCTCCTGATCTCTTCCTGATCTCTGTGTGCAGCTCCTGATCTCTGCCTGATCTCTGTGTGCAGCTCCTGATCTCTTCCTGATCTCTGTGTGCAGTTCCTGATCTCTTCCTGATCTCTGTGTGCAGTTCCTGATCTCTGCCTGATTTCTGTGTGCAGCTCCTGATCTCTTCCTGATCTCTGTGTGCAGCTCCTGATCTCTGCCTGATCTCTGTGTGCAGCTCCTGATCTCTTCCTGATCTCTGTGTGCAGCTCCTGATCTCTGCCTGATCTCTGTGTGCAGCTCCTGATCTCTGCCTGATCTCTGTGTGCAGCTCCTGATCTCTGCCTGATCTCTGTGTGCAGCTCCTGATCTCTGCCTGATCTCTGTGTGCAGCTCCTGATCTCTTCCTGATCTCTGTGTGCAGCTCCTGATCTCTTCCTGATCTCTGTGTGCAGCTCCTGATCTCTGTGTGCAGCTCCTGATCTCTTCCTGATCTCTGTGTGCAGTTCCTGATCTCTTCCTGATCTCTGTGTGCAGTTCCTGATCTCTGCCTGATCTCTGTGTGCAGCTCCTGATCTCTGCCTGATCTCTGTGTGCAGTTCCTGATCTCTTCCTGATCTCTGTGTGCAGTTCCTGATCTCTTCCTGATCTCTGTGTGCAGCTCCTGATCTCTTCCTGATCTCTGTGTGCAGTTCCTGATCTCTTCCTGATCTCTGTGTGCAGCTCCTGATCTCTTCCTGATCTCTGTGTGCAGTTCCTGATCTCTGCCTGATCTCTGTGTGCAGCTCCTGATCTCTGCCTGATCTCTGTGTGCAGTTCCTGATCTCTGCCTGATCTCTGTGTGCAGTTCCTGATCTCTTCCTGATCTCTGTGTGCAGCTCCTGATCTCTTCCTGATCTCTGTGTGCAGCTCCTGATCTCTGCCTGATCTCTGTGTGCAGCTCCTGATCTCTTCCTGATCTCTGTGTGCAGTTCCTGATCTCTTCCTGATCTCTGTGTGCAGCTCCTGATCTCTTCCTGATCTCTGTGTGCAGTTCCTGATCTCTGCCTGATCTCTGTGTGCAGCTCCTGATCTCTTCCTGATCTCTGTGTGCAGTTCCTGATCTCTGCCTGATCTCTGTGTGCAGCTCCTGATCTCTGCCTGATCTCTGTGTGCAGTTCCTGATCTCTTCCTGATCTCTGTGTGCAGTTCCTGATCTCTTCCTGATCTCTGTGTGCAGCTCCTGATCTCTTCCTGATCTCTGTGTGCAGTTCCTGATCTCTTCCTGATCTCTGTGTGCAGCTCCTGATCTCTTCCTGATCTCTGTGTGCAGTTCCTGATCTCTGCCTGATCTCTGTGTGCAGCTCCTGATCTCTGCCTGATCTCTGTGTGCAGTTCCTGATCTCTGCCTGATCTCTGTGTGCAGTTCCTGATCTCTTCCTGATCTCTGTGTGCAGTTCCTGATCTCTTCCTGATCTCTGTGTGCAGCTCCTGATCTCTGCCTGATCTCTGTGTGCAGCTCCTGATCTCTGCCTGATCTCTGTGTGCAGTTCCTGATCTCTTCCTGATCTCTGTGTGCAGCTCCTGATCTCTGCCTGATCTCTGTGTGCAGTTCCTGATCTCTGCCTGATCTCTGTGTGCAGCTCCTGATCTCTGACTGATCTCTGTGTGCAGCTCCTGATCTCTTCCTGATCTCTGTGTGCAGCTCCTGATCTCTGCCTGATCTCTGTGTGCAGCTCCTGATCTCTTCCTGATCTCTGTGTGCAGTTCCTGATCTCTTCCTGATCTCTGTGTGCAGCTCCTGATCTCTGTGTGCAGTTCCTGATCTCTGCCTGATCTCTGTGTGCAGCTCCTGATCTCTGTGTGCAGCTCCTGATCTCTGTGTGCAGTTCCTGATCTCTGCCTGATCTCTGTGTGCAGCTCCTGATCTCTGACTGATCTCTGTGTGCAGCTCCTGATCTCTTCCTGATCTCTGTGTGCAGCTCCTGATCTCTGCCTGATCTCTGTGTGCAGCTCCTGATCTCTTCCTGATCTCTGTGTGCAGTTCCTGATCTCTTCCTGATCTCTGTGTGCAGCTCCTGATCTCTGTGTGCAGTTCCTGATCTCTGCCTGATCTCTGTGTGCAGCTCCTGATCTCTGTGTGCAGCTCCTGATCTCTGACTGATCTCTGTGTGCAGCTCCTGATCTCTTCCTGATCTCTGTGTGCAGCTCCTGATCTCTGTGTGCAGCTCCTGATCTCTGCCTGATCTCTGTGTGCAGCTCCTGATCTCTTCCTGATCTCTGTGTGCAGCTCCTGATCTCTTCCTGATCTCTGTGTGCAGTTCCTGATCTCTTCCTGATCTCTGTGTGCAGCTCCTGATCTCTTCCTGATCTCTGTGTGCAGCTCCTGATCTCTTCCTGATCTCTGTGTGCAGCTCCTGATCTCTTCCTGATCTCTGTGTGCAGTTCCTGATCTCTGCCTGATCTCTGTGTGCAATTCCTGATCTCTTCCTGATCTCTGTGTGCAGTTCCTGATCTCTTCCTGATCTCTGTGTGCAGCTCCTGATCTCTGTGTGCAGTTCCTGATCTCTTCCTGATCTCTGTGTGCAGCTTCTGATCTCTGCCTGATCTCTGTGTGCAATTCCTGATCTCTGCCTGATCTCTGTGTGCAGCTCCTGATCTCTTCCTGATCTCTGTGTGCAGCTCCTGATCTCTGCCTGATCTCTGTGTGCAGCTCCTGATCTCTTCCTGATCTCTGTGTGCAGCTCCTGATCTCTTCCTGATCTCTGTGTGCAGCTCCTGATCTCTTCCTGATCTCTGTGTGCAGCTCCTGATCTCTTCCTGATCTCTGTGTGCAGTTCCTGATCTCTGCCTGATCTCTGTGTGCAGTTCCTGATCTCTTCCTGATCTCTGTGTGCAGCTCCTGATCTCTGTGTGCAGTTCCTGATCTCTTCCTGATCTCTGTGTGCAGCTTCTGATCTCTGCCTGATCTCTGTGTGCAATTCCTGATCTCTGCCTGATCTCTGTGTGCAGCTCCTGATCTCTTCCTGATCTCTGTGTGCAGCTCCTGATCTCTGCCTGATCTCTGTGTGCAGCTCCTGATCTCTTCCTGATCTCTGTGTGCAGCTCCTGATCTCTTCCTGATCTCTGTGTGCAATTCCTGATCTCTTCCTGATCTCTGTGTGCAGCTCCTGATCTCTTCCTGATCTCTGTGTGCAGCTCCTGATCTCTTCCTGATCTCTGTGTGCAGCTCCTGATCTCTTCCTGATCTCTGTGTGCAGCTCCTGATCTCTTCCTGATCTCTGTGTGCAGTTCCTGATCTCTTCCTGATCTCTGTGTGCAGTTCCTGATCTCTTCCTGATCTCTGTGTGCAGCTCCTGATCTCTGCCTGATCTCTGTGTGCAGTTCCTGATCTCTTCCTGATCTCTGTGTGCAGCTCCTGATCTCTTCCTGATCTCTGTGTGCAGTTCCTGATCTCTTCCTGATCTCTGTGTGCAGCTCCTGATCTCTTCCTGATCTCTGTGTGCAGTTCCTGATCTCTTCCTGATCTCTGTGTGCAGTTCCTGATCTCTGACTGATCTCTGTGTGCAGCTCCTGATCTCTGCCTGATCTCTGTGTGCAGCTCCTGATCTCTTCCTGATCTCTGTGTGCAGCTCCTGATCTCTGCCTGATCTCTGTGTGCAGCTCCTGATCTCTTCCTGATCTCTGTGTGCAGTTCCTGATCTCTTCCTGATCTCTGTGTGCAATTCCTGATCTCTGCCTGATCTCTGTGTGCAGCTCCTGATCTCTTCCTGATCTCTGTGTGCAGTTCCTGATCTCTTCCTGATCTCTGTGTGCAGTTCCTGATCTCTGCCTGATCTCTGTGTGCAGCTCCTGATCTCTTCCTGATCTCTGTGTGCAGTTCCTGATCTCTGCCTGATCTCTGTGTGCAGTTCCTGATCTCTTCCTGATCTCTGTGTGCAGTTCCTGATCTCTTCCTGATCTCTGTGTGCAGTTCCTGATCTCTGTGTGCAGTTCCTGATCTCTGCCTGATCTCTGTGTGCAGTTCCTGATCTCTTCCTGATCTCTGTGTGCAGCTCCTGATCTCTTCCTGATCTCTGTGTGCAGTTCCTGATCTCTTCCTGATCTCTGTGTGCAGCTCCTGATCTCTTCCTGATCTCTGTGTGCAGTTCCTGATCTCTGACTGATCTCTGTGTGCAGTTCCTGATCTCTTCCTGATCTCTGTGTGCAGCTCCTGATCTCTGCCTGATCTCTGTGTGCAGCTCCTGATCTCTGCCTGATCTCTGTGTGCAGTTCCTGATCTCTTCCTGATCTCTGTGTGCAGTTCCTGATCTCTGACTGATCTCTGTGTGCAGCTCCTGATCTCTGACTGATCTCTGTGTGCAGTTCCTGATCTCTGCCTGATCTCTGTGTGCAGCTCCTGATCTCTGCCTGATCTCTGTGTGCAGCTCCTGATCTCTTCCTGATCTCTGTGTGCAGCTCCTGATCTCTGCCTGATCTCTGTGTGCAGTTCCTGAACTCTGACTGATCTCTGTGTGCAGCTCCTGATCTCTGCCTGATCTCTGTGTGCAGCTCCTGATCTCTTCCTGATCTCTGTGTGCAATTCCTGATCTCTTCCTGATCTCTGTGTGCAGCTCCTGATCTCTGCCTGATCTCTGTGTGCAGCTCCTGATCTCTTCCTGATCTCTGTGTGCAGCTCCTGATCTCTTCCTGATCTCTGTGTGCAGTTCCTGAACTCTGACTGATCTCTGTGTGCAGCTCCTGATCTCTGCCTGATCTCTGTGTGCAGCTCCTGATCTCTGCCTGATCTCTGTGTGCAGCTCCTGATCTCTGCCTGATCTCTGTGTGCAGTTCCTGATCTCTTCCTGATCTCTGTGTGCAGCTCCTGATCTCTGCCTGATCTCTGTGTGCAGTTCCTGATCTCTTCCTGATCTCTGTGTGCAGTTCCTGATCTCTGCCTGATCTCTGTGTGCAGTTCCTGATCTCTTCCTGATCTCTGTGTGCAGTTCCTGATCTCTTCCTGATCTCTGTGTGCAGTTCCTGATCTCTTCCTGATCTCTGTGTGCAGTTCCTGATCTCTTCCTGATCTCTGTGTGCAGCTCCTGATCTCTTCCTGATCTCTGTGTGCAGCTCCTGATCTCTGACTGATCTCTGTGTGCAGCTCCTGATCTCTTCCTGATCTCTGTGTGCAATTCCTGATCTCTGCCTGATCTCTGTGTGCAGTTCCTGATCTCTGACTGATCTCTGTGTGCAGCTCCTGATCTCTGACTGATCTCTGTGTGCAGCTCCTGATCTCTTCCTGATCTCTGTGTGCAATTCCTGATCTCTGCCTGATCTCTGTGTGCAGCTCCTGATCTCTTCCTGATCTCTGTGTGCAATTCCTGATCTCTGCCTGATCTCTGTGTGCAGCTCCTGATCTCTGACTGATCTCTGTGTGCAATTCCTGATCTCTGCCTGATCTCTGTGTGCAGCTCCTGATCTCTGCCTGATCTCTGTGTGCAGCTCCTGATCTCTTCCTGATCTCTGTGTGCAGCTCCTGATCTCTTCCTGATCTCTGTGTGCAGCTCCTGATCTCTGCCTGATCTCTGTGTGCAGTTCCTGATCTCTTCCTGATCTCTGTGTGCAGTTCCTGATCTCTGCCTGATCTCTGTGTGCAGTTCCTGATCTCTTCCTGATCTCTGTGTGCAGTTCCTGATCTCTTCCTGATCTCTGTGTGCAGCTCCTGATCTCTTCCTGATCTCTGTGTGCAGCTCCTGATCTCTTCCTGATCTCTGTGTGCAGCTCCTGATCTCTGACTGATCTCTGTGTGCAGCTCCTGATCTCTGACTGATCTCTGTGTGCAGCTCCTGATCTCTGACTGATCTCTGTGTGCAGCTCCTGATCTCTGACTGATCTCTGTGTGCAGCTCCTGATCTCTTCCTGATCTCTGTGTGCAATTCCTGATCTCTGCCTGATCTCTGTGTGCAGCTCCTGATCTCTGACTGATCTCTGTGTGCAATTCCTGATCTCTGCCTGATCTCTGTGTGCAATTCCTGATCTCTGCCTGATCTCTGTGTGCAGCTCCTGATCTCTGCCTGATCTCTGTGTGCAGCTCCTGATCTCTTCCTGATCTCTGTGTGCAGCTCCTGATCTCTTCCTGATCTCTGTGTGCAGTTCCTGATCTCTGCCTGATCTCTGTGTGCAGCTCCTGATCTCTGCCTGATCTCTGTGTGCAGCTCCTGATCTCTTCCTGATCTCTGTGTGCAGCTCCTGATCTCTGCCTGATCTCTGTGTGCAGCTCCTGATCTCTTCCTGATCTCTGTGTGCAGCTCCTGATATCTGCCTGATCTCTGTGTGCAGTTCCTGATCTCTGCCTGATCTCTGTGTGCAGTTCCTGATCTCTGCCTGATCTCTGTGTGCAATTCCTGATCTCTGCCTGATCTCTGTGTGCAGCTCCTGATCTCTTCCTGATCTCTGTGTGCAGTTCCTGATCTCTTCCTGATCTCTGTGTGCAGCTCCTGATCTCTTCCTGATCTCTGTGTGCAGCTCCTGATCTCTGACTGATCTCTGTGTGCAGTTCCTGATCTCTTCCTGATCTCTGTGTGCAGTTCCTGATATCTGCCTGATCTCTGTGTGCAGTTCCTGATATCTGCCTGATCTCTGTGTGCAGCTCCTGATCTCTGCCTGATCTCTGTGTGCAGCTCCTGATCTCTTCCTGATCTCTGTGTGCAGTTCCTGATCTCTGACTGATCTCTGTGTGCAGTTCCTGATCTCTTCCTGATCTCTGTGTGCAGTTCCTGATCTCTTCCTGATCTCTGTGTGCAGTTCCTGATATCTGCCTGATCTCTGTGTGCAGCTCCTGATCTCTGCCTGATCTCTGTGTGCAGTTCCTGATCTCTTCCTGATCTCTGTGTGCAGTTCCTGATCTCTGACTGATCTCTGTGTGCAGCTCCTGATCTCTGACTGATCTCTGTGTGCAGTTCCTGATCTCTGCCTGATCTCTGTGTGCAGCTCCTGATCTCTGCCTGATCTCTGTGTGCAGCTCCTGATCTCTTCCTGATCTCTGTGTGCAGCTCCTGATCTCTGCCTGATCTCTGTGTGCAGTTCCTGAACTCTGACTGATCTCTGTGTGCAGCTCCTGATCTCTGCCTGATCTCTGTGTGCAGCTCCTGATCTCTTCCTGATCTCTGTGTGCAATTCCTGATCTCTTCCTGATCTCTGTGTGCAGCTCCTGATCTCTGCCTGATCTCTGTGTGCAGCTCCTGATCTCTTCCTGATCTCTGTGTGCAGCTCCTGATCTCTTCCTGATCTCTGTGTGCAGCTCCTGATCTCTGCCTGATCTCTGTGTGCAGCTCCTGATCTCTGCCTGATCTCTGTGTGCAGCTCCTGATCTCTGCCTGATCTCTGTGTGCAGTTCCTGATCTCTTCCTGATCTCTGTGTGCAGTTCCTGATCTCTTCCTGATCTCTGTGTGCAGTTCCTGATCTCTGCCTGATCTCTGTGTGCAGTTCCTGATCTCTTCCTGATCTCTGTGTGCAGTTCCTGATCTCTTCCTGATCTCTGTGTGCAGTTCCTGATCTCTGTGTGCAGTTCCTGATCTCTTCCTGATCTCTGTGTGCAGCTCCTGATCTCTTCCTGATCTCTGTGTGCAGCTCCTGATCTCTGACTGATCTCTGTGTGCAGCTCCTGATCTCTGACTGATCTCTGTGTGCAGCTCCTGATCTCTTCCTGATCTCTGTGTGCAATTCCTGATCTCTGCCTGATCTCTGTGTGCAGCTCCTGATCTCTGACTGATCTCTGTGTGCAGCTCCTGATCTCTTCCTGATCTCTGTGTGCAGCTCCTGATCTCTTCCTGATCTCTGTGTGCAGCTCCTGATCTCTGCCTGATCTCTGTGTGCAGTTCCTGATCTCTTCCTGATCTCTGTGTGCAGTTCCTGATCTCTGCCTGATCTCTGTGTGCAGCTCCTGATCTCTTCCTGATCTCTGTGTGCAGCTCCTGATCTCTTCCTGATCTCTGTGTGCAGCTCCTGATCTCTGACTGATCTCTGTGTGCAGCTCCTGATCTCTGACTGATCTCTGTGTGCAGCTCCTGATCTCTGACTGATCTCTGTGTGCAGCTCCTGATCTCTGACTGATCTCTGTGTGCAGCTCCTGATCTCTGACTGATCTCTGTGTGCAGCTCCTGATCTCTTCCTGATCTCTGTGTGCAATTCCTGATCTCTGCCTGATCTCTGTGTGCAGCTCCTGATCTCTGACTGATCTCTGTGTGCAATTCCTGATCTCTGCCTGATCTCTGTGTGCAATTCCTGATCTCTGCCTGATCTCTGTGTGCAGCTCCTGATCTCTGCCTGATCTCTGTGTGCAGCTCCTGATCTCTTCCTGATCTCTGTGTGCAGCTCCTGATCTCTTCCTGATCTCTGTGTGCAGTTCCTGATCTCTGCCTGATCTCTGTGTGCAGCTCCTGATCTCTGCCTGATCTCTGTGTGCAGCTCCTGATCTCTTCCTGATCTCTGTGTGCAGCTCCTGATCTCTTCCTGATCTCTGTGTGCAGCTCCTGATCTCTTCCTGATCTCTGTGTGCAGCTCCTGATCTCTGCCTGATCTCTGTGTGCAGTTCCTGATCTCTGCCTGATCTCTGTGTGCAGCTCCTGATCTCTTCCTGATCTCTGTGTGCAGCTCCTGATCTCTTCCTGATCTCTGTGTGCAGCTCCTGATCTCTGACTGATCTCTGTGTGCAGCTCCTGATCTCTGCCTGATCTCTGTGTGCAGTTCCTGATCTCTGCCTGATCTCTGTGTGCAGTTCCTGATCTCTGCCTGATCTCTGTGTGCAGTTCCTGATCTCTGCCTGATCTCTGTGTGCAGCTCCTGATCTCTTCCTGATCTCTGTGTGCAGCTCCTGATCTCTTCCTGATCTCTGTGTGCAGTTCCTGATCTCTTCCTGATCTCTGTGTGCAGTTCCTGATCTCTGCCTGATCTCTGTGTGCAGCTCCTGATCTCTTCCTGATCTCTGTGTGCAGCTCCTGATCTCTGCCTGATCTCTGTGTGCAGCTCCTGATCTCTTCCTGATCTCTGTGTGCAGCTCCTGATCTCTTCCTGATCTCTGTGTGCAGCTCCTGATCTCTGCCTGATCTCTGTGTGCAGCTCCTGATCTCTGCCTGATCTCTGTGTGCAGCTCCTGATCTCTGTGTGCAGCTCCTGATCTCTGTGTGCAGCTCCTGATCTCTGCCTGATCTCTGTGTGCAATTCCTGATCTCTGCCTGATCTCTGTGTGCAGCTCCTGATCTCTTCCTGATCTCTGTGTGCAGCTCCTGATCTCTTCCTGATCTCTGTGTGCAGCTTCTGATCTCTGCCTGATCTCTGTGTGCAGCTCCTGAACTCTGCCTGATCTCTGTGTGCAGTTCCTGATCTCTGCCTGATCTCTGTGTGCAGTTCCTGATCTCTTCCTGATCTCTGTGTGCAGCTCCTGATCTCTGCCTGATCTCTGTGTGCAGCTCCTGATCTCTGCCTGATCTCTGTGTGCAGTTCCTGATCTCTGCCTGATCTCTGTGTGCAGTTCCTGATCTCTTCCTGATCTCTGTGTGCAATTCCTGATCTCTTCCTGATCTCTGTGTGCAGTTCCTGATCTCTTCCTGATCTCTGTGTGCAGCTCCTGATCTCTTCCTGATCTCTGTGTGCAGTTCCTGATCTCTTCCTGATCTCTGTGTGCAGCTCCTGATCTCTTCCTGATCTCTGTGTGCAGCTCCTGAACTCTGCCTGATCTCTGTGTGCAGCTCCTGAACTCTGCCTGATCTCTGTGTGCAGTTCCTGATCTCTGCCTGATCTCTGTGTGCAGTTCCTGATCTCTTCCTGATCTCTGTGTGCAGTTCCTGATCTCTTCCTGATCTCTGTGTGCAATTCCTGATCTCTTCCTGATCTCTGTGTGCAGTTCCTGATCTCTTCCTGATCTCTGTGTGCAGCTCCTGATCTCTTCCTGATCTCTGTGTGCAATTCCTGATCTCTGCCTGATCTCTGTGTGCAGTTCCTGATCTCTTCCTGATCTCTGTGTGCAGTTCCTGATCTCTTCCTGATCTCTGTGTGCAGCTCCTGATCTCTTCCTGATCTCTGTGTGCAATTCCTGATCTCTGCCTGATCTCTGTGTGCAGTTCCTGATCTCTTCCTGATCTCTGTGTGCAGCTCCTGATCTCTTCCTGATCTCTGTGTGCAATTCCTGATCTCTGCCTGATCTCTGTGTGCAATTCCTGATCTCTGCCTGATCTCTGTGTGCAGTTCCTGATCTCTGACTGATCTCTGTGTGCAGTTCCTGATCTCTTCCTGATCTCTGTGTGCAGTTCCTGATCTCTTCCTGATCTCTGTGTGCAGTTCCTGATCTCTTCCTGATCTCTGTGTGCAGCTCCTGATCTCTGCCTGATCTCTGTGTGCAGTTCCTGATCTCTTCCTGATCTCTGTGTGCAGCTCCTGATCTCTGTGTGCAGCTCCTGATCTCTTCCTGATCTCTGTGTGCAATTCCTGATCTCTGCCTGATCTCTGTGTGCAGCTCCTGATCTCTTCCTGATCTCTGTGTGCAGCTCCTGATCTCTGCCTGATCTCTGTGTGCAGTTCCTGATCTCTTCCTGATCTCTGTGTGCAGCTCCTGATCTCTGTGTGCAGCTCCTGATCTCTTCCTGATCTCTGTGTGCAATTCCTGATCTCTTCCTGATCTCTGTGTGCAGCTCCTGATCTCTGTGTGCAGCTCCTGATCTCTGCCTGATCTCTGTGTGCAATTCCTGATCTCTGCCTGATCTCTGTGTGCAGTTCCTGATCTCTGCCTGATCTCTGTGTGCAGCTCCTGATCTCTGCCTGATCTCTGTGTGCAATTCCTGATCTCTGCCTGATCTCTGTGTGCAGCTCCTGATCTCTTCCTGATCTCTGTGTGCAGCTCCTGATCTCTTCCTGATCTCTGTGTGCAGCTCCTGATCTCTTCCTGATCTCTGTGTGCAATTCCTGATCTCTGCCTGATCTCTGTGTGCAGTTCCTGATCTCTTCCTGATCTCTGTGTGCAGCTCCTGATCTCTTCCTGATCTCTGTGTGCAGTTCCTGATCTCTGCCTGATCTCTGTGTGCAGTTCCTGATCTCTGCCTGATCTCTGTGTGCAGCTCCTGATCTCTTCCTGATCTCTGTGTGCAGCTCCTGATCTCTTCCTGATCTCTGTGTGCAGCTCCTGATCTCTTCCTGATCTCTGTGTGCAGTTCCTGATCTCTGTGTGCAGCTCCTGATCTCTGCCTGATCTCTGTGTGCAGTTCCTGATCTCTGCCTGATCTCTGTGTGCAGCTCCTGATCTCTTCCTGATCTCTGTGTGCAGCTCCTGATCTCTTCCTGATCTCTGTGTGCAGCTCCTGATCTCTTCCTGATCTCTGTGTGCAGTTCCTGATCTCTTCCTGATCTCTGTGTGCAGTTCCTGATCTCTTCCTGATCTCTGTGTGCAGCTCCTGATCTCTGACTGATCTCTGTGTGCAGCTCCTGATCTCTTCCTGATCTCTGTGTGCAGTTCCTGATCTCTTCCTGATCTCTGTGTGCAGCTCCTGATCTCTTCCTGATCTCTGTGTGCAGTTCCTGATCTCTTCCTGATCTCTGTGTGCAGTTCCTGATCTCTTCCTGATCTCTGTGTGCAGCTCCTGATCTCTGCCTGATCTCTGTGTGCAGTTCCTGATCTCTTCCTGATCTCTGTGTGCAGCTCCTGATCTCTGCCTGATCTCTGTGTGCAGCTCCTGATCTCTTCCTGATCTCTGTGTGCAGCTCCTGATCTCTTCCTGATCTCTGTGTGCAGTTCCTGATCTCTTCCTGATCTCTGTGTGCAGCTCCTGATCTCTTCCTGATCTCTGTGTGCAGTTCCTGATCTCTGCCTGATCTCTGTGTGCAGTTCCTGATCTCTTCCTGATCTCTGTGTGCAGTTCCTGATCTCTTCCTGATCTCTGTGTGCAGTGCCTGATCTCTGCCTGATCTCTGTGTGCAGCTCCTGATCTCTGCCTGATCTCTGTGTGCAGTTCCTGATCTCTGACTGATCTCTGTGTGCAGTTCCTGATCTCTGCCTGATCTCTGTGTGCAGCTCCTGATCTCTGCCTGATCTCTGTGTGCAGCTCCTGATCTCTTCCTGATCTCTGTGTGCAGTTCCTGATCTCTGCCTGATCTCTGTGTGCAATTCCTGATCTCTGCCTGATCTCTGTGTGCAGCTCCTGATCTCTTCCTGATCTCTGTGTGCAGTTCCTGATCTCTGACTGATCTCTGTGTGCAGTTCCTGATCTCTGCCTGATCTCTGTGTGCAGCTCCTGATCTCTGCCTGATCTCTGTGTGCAGCTCCTGATCTCTTCCTGATCTCTGTGTGCAGCTCCTGATCTCTGCCTGATCTCTGTGTGCAGTTCCTGAACTCTGACTGATCTCTGTGTGCAGCTCCTGATCTCTTCCTGATCTCTGTGTGCAGTTCCTGATCTCTGCCTGATCTCTGTGTGCAGTTCCTGATCTCTGTGTGCAGCTCCTGATCTCTGCCTGATCTCTGTGTGCAGTTCCTGATCTCTGCCTGATCTCTGTGTGCAGCTCCTGATCTCTGCCTGATCTCTGTGTGCAGTTCCTGATCTCTGCCTGATCTCTGTGTGCAGCTCCTGATCTCTTCCTGATCTCTGTGTGCAGTTCCTGATCTCTTCCTGATCTCTGTGTGCAGCTCCTGATCTCTTCCTGATCTCTGTGTGCAGTTCCTGATCTCTTCCTGATCTCTGTGTGCAGCTCCTGATCTCTTCCTGATCTCTGTGTGCAGCTCCTGATCTCTTCCTGATCTCTGTGTGCAGCTCCTGATCTCTTCCTGATCTCTGTGTGCAGCTCCTGATCTCTTCCTGATCTCTGTGTGCAGCTCCTGATCTCTGCCTGATCTCTGTGTGCAGTTCCTGATCTCTGACTGATCTCTGTGTGCAGTTCCTGATCTCTGCCTGATCTCTGTGTGCAGCTCCTGATCTCTTCCTGATCTCTGTGTGCAGTTCCTGATCTCTGCCTGATCTCTGTGTGCAGCTCCTGATCTCTTCCTGATCTCTGTGTGCAGCTCCTGATCTCTTCCTGATCTCTGTGTGCAGTTCCTGATCTCTTCCTGATCTCTGTGTGCAGCTCCTGATCTCTGCCTGATCTCTGTGTGCAGCTCCTGATCTCTTCCTGATCTCTGTGTGCAGCTCCTGATCTCTGCCTGATCTCTGTGTGCAGTTCCTGAACTCTGACTGATCTCTGTGTGCAGCTCCTGATCTCTTCCTGATCTCTGTGTGCAGTTCCTGATCTCTGCCTGATCTCTGTGTGCAGTTCCTGATCTCTTCCTGATCTCTGTGTGCAGCTCCTGATCTCTGCCTGATCTCTGTGTGCAGTTCCTGATCTCTTCCTGATCTCTGTGTGCAGCTCCTGATCTCTGCCTGATCTCTGTGTGCAGCTCCTGATCTCTTCCTGATCTCTGTGTGCAGCTCCTGATCTCTGCCTGATCTCTGTGTGCAGTTCCTGAACTCTGACTGATCTCTGTGTGCAGCTCCTGATCTCTTCCTGATCTCTGTGTGCAGCTCCTGATCTCTGCCTGATCTCTGTGTGCAGTTCCTGAACTCTGACTGATCTCTGTGTGCAGCTCCTGATCTCTTCCTGATCTCTGTGTGCAGCTCCTGATCTCTTCCTGATCTCTGTGTGCAGCTCCTGATCTCTTCCTGATCTCTGTGTGCAGCTCCTGATCTCTGTGTGCAGCTCCTGATCTCTGCCTGATCTCTGTGTGCAGTTCCTGATCTCTGCCTGATCTCTGTGTGCAGTTCCTGATCTCTTCCTGATCTCTGTGTGCAGCTCCTGATCTCTGCCTGATCTCTGTGTGCAGCTCCTGATCTCTTCCTGATCTCTGTGTGCAGCTCCTGATCTCTGTGTGCAGCTCCTGATCTCTGCCTGATCTCTGTGTGCAGTTCCTGATCTCTTCCTGATCTCTGTGTGCAGTTCCTGATCTCTTCCTGATCTCTGTGTGCAGTTCCTGATCTCTTCCTGATCTCTGTGTGCAGCTCCTGATCTCTTCCTGATCTCTGTGTGCAGTTCCTGATCTCTGACTGATCTCTGTGTGCAGTTCCTGATCTCTTCCTGATCTCTGTGTGCAGCTCCTGATCTCTGCCTGATCTCTGTGTGCAGTTCCTGATCTCTTCCTGATCTCTGTGTGCAGCTCCTGATCTCTGCCTGATCTCTGTGTGCAGTTCCTGATCTCTGCCTGATCTCTGTGTGCAGTTCCTGATCTCTTCCTGATCTCTGTGTGCAGCTCCTGATCTCTGCCTGATCTCTGTGTGCAGCTCCTGATCTCTGTGTGCAGTTCCTGATCTCTTCCTGATCTCTGTGTGCAGCTCCTGATCTCTGACTGATCTCTGTGTGCAGCTCCTGATCTCTTCCTGATCTCTGTGTGCAGTTCCTGATCTCTTCCTGATCTCTGTGTGCAGTTCCTGATCTCTGCCTGATCTCTGTGTGCAGCTCCTGATCTCTTCCTGATCTCTGTGTGCAGTTCCTGATCTCTTCCTGATCTCTGTGTGCAATTCCTGATCTCTGCCTGATCTCTGTGTGCAGCTCCTGATCTCTGCCTGATCTCTGTGTGCAGCTCCTGATCTCTGCCTGATCTCTGTGTGCAGTTCCTGATCTCTGACTGATCTCTGTGTGCAGCTCCTGATCTCTTCCTGATCTCTGTGTGCAGTTCCTGATCTCTTCCTGATCTCTGTGTGCAGTTCCTGATCTCTTCCTGATCTCTGTGTGCAGTTCCTGATCTCTGCCTGATCTCTGTGTGCAGCTCCTGATCTCTTCCTGATCTCTGTGTGCAGTTCCTGATCTCTTCCTGATCTCTGTGTGCAATTCCTGATCTCTGCCTGATCTCTGTGTGCAGCTCCTGATCTCTGCCTGATCTCTGTGTGCAGTTCCTGATCTCTGCCTGATCTCTGTGTGCAGTTCCTGATCTCTTCCTGATCTCTGTGTGCAGTTCCTGATCTCTGCCTGATCTCTGTGTGCAGTTCCTGATCTCTTCCTGATCTCTGTGTGCAGTTCCTGATCTCTGCCTGATCTCTGTGTGCAGCTCCTGATCTCTTCCTGATCTCTGTGTGCAGTTCCTGATCTCTTCCTGATCTCTGTGTGCAGTTCCTGATCTCTTCCTGATCTCTGTGTGCAGCTCCTGATCTCTTCCTGATCTCTGTGTGCAGTTCCTGATCTCTGCCTGATCTCTGTGTGCGGTGTGTAGATATAGAGGGGAGATCTGTAAGGACCAATCGTCTTTCTCATTTCAGGGTCAGGTGGACAATCTATTACATGAGATGGCGGATGAAGCCGGGTGAGTCGTCATTCTTCTCAATTCCCCTCCCCCGCCTCCTCTCTGTCCCTCCCAGTGTGGAGGGGGAGGGGAGGGTCCTGTGAGGGGTGTGTGATAATCTGAGACCCCCCCCCCCATACAGCTGAAAGACCACCCCTCCCCCCCCTCCCCTTCTGTAAGGGGGTCCAACCTCCTCCCTACACAACATATATAATGTCCATCCATACAGCACCCCTCCCCCTATTCTCCCAACACCCCCCCCCCCCCCCCCCGAATAATGTCCTTCTATACAGGGGCAGCATTGGAGACTCCTCCCCCTACAGGATCAGAGACTCCTACATCTCACAGACTCCTCCCCCGATCTATAGAGGGGCCCGCCTCCCTACACACTCCGAATAATGTCCCTCTGTACAGGGGCAGCATTGGAGACTCCTCCCCCTACAGGATCAGAGACTCCTACATCTCCGACTCCTCCCCCGATCTATAGAGGGGCCCGCCTCCCTACACACTCCGAATAATGTCCCTCTATACAGGGGCAGCATTGGAGACTCCTCCTACATCTCAGACTCCTCCCCCTACACAATCGGAGACTCCTACATCTCACAGACTCCTCCCCCGATCTATAGAGGGGTCCCGCCTCCCCACACACCATCAATGTCCCTCTGTACAGGGGCAGCATTGGAGACTCCTCCCCCTACAGGATCAGAGACTCCTACATCTCACAGACTCCTCCCCCGATCTATAGAGGGGTCCCGCCTCCCCACACACCATCAATGTCCCTCTGTACAGGGGCAGCATTGGAGACTCCTCCCCCTACAGGATCAGAGACTCCTACATCTCAGACTCCTCCCCCTACACAATCAGAGACTCCTACATCTCACAGACTCCTCCCCCTACACAATCAGAGACTCCTACATCTCCGACTCCTCCCCCGATCTATAGAGGGGTCCGCCTCCCTACACACCATCAATGTCCCTCTGTACAGGGGCAGCATTGGAGACTCCTCCCCCTACAGGATCAGAGACTCCTACATCTCACAGACTCCTCCCCCGATCTATAGAGGGGTCCCGCCTCCCCACACACCATCAATGTCCCTCTGTACAGGGGCAGCATTGGAGACTCCTCCCCCTACAGGATCAGAGACTCCTACATCTCACAGACTCCTCCCCCGATCTATAGAGGGGTCCCGCCTCCCCACACACCATCAATGTCCCTCTGTACAGGGGCAGCATTGGAGACTCCTCCCCCTACAGGATCAGAGACTCCTACATCTCACAGACTCCTCCCCCGATCTATAGAGGGGCCCCGCCTCCCCACACACCATCAATGTCCCTCTGTACAGGGGCAGCATTGGAGACTCCTCCCCCTACAGGATCAGAGACTCCTACATCTCAGACTCCTCCCCCTACACAATCAGAGACTCCTACATCTCCGACTCCTCCCCCGATCTATAGAGGGGTCCGCCTCCCTACACACCCCCAATAATGTCCTTCTATACAGGGGCAGCATTGGAGACTCCTCCCCCTACACAATCAGAGACTCCTACATCTCCGACTCCTCCCCCGATCTATAGAGGGGCCCGCCTCCCTACACACTCCGAATAATGTCCCTCTATACAGGGGCAGCATTGGAGACTCCTCCTACATCTCAGACTCCTCCCCCTACACAATCGGAGACTCCTACATCTCACAGACTCCTCCCCCGATCTATAGAGGGGTCCCGCCTCCCCACACACCATCAATGTCCCTCTGTACAGGGGCAGCATTGGAGACTCCTCCCCCTACAGGATCAGAGACTCCTACATCTCACAGACTCCTCCCCCGATCTATAGAGGGGTCCCGCCTCCCCACACACCATCAATGTCCCTCTGTACAGGGGCAGCATTGGAGACTCCTCCCCCTACAGGATCAGAGACTCCTACATCTCAGACTCCTCCCCCTACACAATCAGAGACTCCTACATCTCACAGACTCCTCCCCCTACACAATCAGAGACTCCTACATCTCACAGACTCCTCCCCCTACACAATCAGAGACTCCCACATCTCACAGACTCCTCCCCCTACAGCTTTATGTTCAGATTTGTAGATCCTCTTGTGGTGTGAAGGCAGTGCAGTCAGCATGCTGCTAATAACTGCTGAGATAAGATCAGTTAGACTTCCCCTACATACAGTGTGTATATATATATATAGAGAGAGAGAGGATCTCTGTGTATAAAATTGTTACAAAGTCTCTGAAATAAGAACTGTCTGTTTTATTTGGTCCCAGCCACGCCACTTTGCAGCTGTCAGTGTTGCTCTGATTGGCTGATTGTCTCTCTGTGTTTCCAGACTGGACCTGAACATGGAGCTTCCTCAGGGACAGACGGGATCTGTAGGGACCAGCGTGGCATCTACAGAACAGGTGACTCCTCCTCCTTCTTCACTCCGCCCACCAGACAGGAAATCCCCCCTCCCCACTCAGAAACTTTATCACCCCCTGTTCATGTATATAGTCAGATGTGCACAGGCACCCCACACACAGGAGGATGGTGGAAGAGAATCTCTCCCTGGGGGGGAGGAGGGAGAAGACTGCTGGTCCCCTCCTGTGACATCTCTTGCTGTCCGTCACTCTTGGGAGGGAGGGAGTGGGGCATGTTCCCCTTCAGTAGGGCAGTGGCCGGCATGGGGCGGAGGATGGTGTGGGTCAGTGGCCAGCGGGGGGCAGAGGATGGTGTGGGTCAGTGGCCAGCGGGGGGCAGAGGATGGTGTGGGTCAGTGGCCAGCGGGGAAAGAGGATGGTGTGGGTCAGTGGCCGGCAGAGGATGGTGTGGGTCAGTGGCCGGCAGAAGATGGCGTGGGTCAGTGGCCAGCGGGGGGCAGAGGATGGCGTGGGTCAGTGGCCAGCGGGGCGCAGAGGATGGCGGGGGGCAGTGGATGGCGGGGGGCAGTGGCCAGTGGGGGGCAGAGGATGGCATGGGTCAGTGGCCAGCGGGGGGCAGAGGATGGCGTGGGTCAGTGGCCAGCGGGGGGCAGAGGATGGCGTTGGTCAGTGGCCAGCGGGGGGCAGAGGATGGCGTGGGTCAGTGGCCAGCGGGGGGCAGAGGATGGCGTGGGTCAGTGGCCAGCTGGGGGCAGAGGATGGCATGGGTCAGTGGCCAGCAGAGGATGGCGTGGGTCAGTGGCCAACGGGGAGCAGAGGATGGCGTGGCCAGTGGGGGGCAGAGGATGGCTTGGGTCAGTGGACCAGTGGGGGGCAGAGGATTGCTTGGGTCAGTGGCCAGCGGGGGGCAGAGGATGGCGTGGGTCAGTGGCCAGCGGGGGGCAGAGGATGGCGTGGGTCAGTGGCCAGCGGGGGGAAGAGGATGGCGGGGGGCAGAGGATAGTGTGGGTCAGTGGCCAGTGGGGGGCAGAGGATGGCGTGGGTCAGTGGCCAGCGGGGGGCAGAGGATGGCGTGGCTCAGTGGCCGGCGGGGGGCAGAGGATGGCGTGGCTCAGTGGCCGGCGGGGGGCAGAGGATGGCGTGGGTCAGTGGGGGGCAGAGGATGGCTTCGGTCAGTGGCCAGCGGGGGGCAGAGGATGGCGTGGGTCAGTGGCCAGCGGGGCGCAGAGGATGGCGTGGGTCAGTGTCCAGCGTGGGTCAGTGGCCAGCGGGGGGCAGAGGATGGCGTGGGTCAGTGGCCAGCGGGGGGCAGAGGATGGCGTGGGTCAGTGGCCAGCGGGGAGCAGAGGATGGCGGGGGGCAGAGGATGGCATGGGTCAGTGGCCAGCGGGGGGCAGAGGATGGCGTGGGTCAGTGGCCAGCGGGGGGCAGAGGATGGCGTGGGTCAATGGCCAGCTGGGTGCAGAGGATGGCATGGGTCAGTGGCCAGCGGGGGGCAGAGGATGGCGTGGGTCAGTGGCCAACGGGGAGCAGAGGATGGCGTGGCCAGTGGGGGGCAGAGGATGGCTTGGGTCAGTGGCCAGTGGGGGGCAGAGGATGGCTTGGGTCAGTGGCCAGTGGGGGGCAGAGGATGGCGTGGGTCAGTGGCCAGCGGGGGGCAGAGGATGGCGTGGCTCAGTGGCCGGCGGGGGGCAGAGGATGGCGTGGGTCAGTGGCCGGCGGGGGGCAGAGGATGGCGTGGGCCAGCGGGGGGCAGAGGATGGCTTGGGTCAGTGGCCAGCGGGGGGCAGAGGATGGCGTGGGTCAGTGGCCAGCGGGGCGCAGAGGATGGCGTGGGTCAGTGGCCAGCGGGGCGCAGAGGATGGCGTGGGTCAGTGGCCAGCGGGGGGCAGAGGATGGCGTGGGTCAGTGGCCAGCGGGGGGCAGAGGATGGCGTGGGTCAGTGGCCAGCGGGGGGCAGAGGATGGCGTGGGTCAGTGGCCAGCGGGGGGCAGAGGATGGCGTGGGTCAGTGGCCAGCGGGGTGCAGAGGATGGCGTGGCCAGTGGGGGGCAGAGGATGGCTTGGGTCAGTGGCCAGTGGGGGGCAGAGGATGGCGTGGGTCAGTGGCCAGCAGGGGGCAGAGGATGGCGTGGCCAGTGGGGGGCAGAGGATGGCTTGGGTCAGTGGCCAGTGGGGGGCAGAGGATGGCGTGGGTCAGCTGGGGGCAGAGGATGGCGTGGGTCAGTGGCCAGCTGGGGGCAGAGGATGGCGTGGGTCAGTGGCCAGCGGGGGGGCAGAGGATGGCGTGGGTCAGTGGCCAGCGGGGGGCAGAGGATGGCGTGGGTCAGTGGCCAGCGGGGGGCAGAGGATGGCGTGGGTCAGTGGCCAGCGGGGGGCAGAGGATGGCGTGGGTCAGTGGCCAGCGGGGGGCAGAGGATGGCGTGGGTCAGTGGCCAGCGGGGGGCAGAGGATGGCGTGGGTCAGTGGCCAGCGGGGGGCAGAGGATGGTGTGGGTCAGTGGCCAGCGGGGGGCAGAGGATGGCGTGGGTCAGTGGCCAGCTGGGGCCAGAGGATGGCGTGGGTCAGTGGCCAGCTTGGGCCAGAGGATGGCGTGGGTCAGGGGCCAGAGGATGGCGTGGGTCAGTGGCCAGCGGGGGCCAGAGGATGGCGTGGGTCAGTGGCCAGCGGGGGCAGAGGATGGCGGGGGGCAGAGGATAGTGTGGGTCAGTGGCCAGCGGGGGGCAGAGGATGGCGTGGGTCAGTGGCCAGCGGGGGGCAGAGGATGGCGTGGGTCAGTGGCCAGCGGGGGCCAGAGGATGGCGTGGGTCAGTGGCCAGCGGGGGCCAGAGGATGGCGTGGGTCAGTGGCCAGCGGGGGCCAGAGGATGGCAGAGGCCAGCGGGGGCAGAGGATGGCGGGGGGCAGAGGATGGCGTGGGTCAGTGGCCAGCGGGGGGCAGAGGATGGCGTGGGTCAGTGGCCAGTGGGGGGCAGAGGATGGCGTGGGTCAGTGGCCAGCGGGGGCAAGAGGATGGCGGGGGCCAGAGGCCAGCGGGGGGCAGAGGATAGCGTGGGTCAGTGGCCAGCGGGGGGCAGAGGATGGCGTGGGTCAGTGGCCAGCGGGGGGCAGAGGATGGCGTGGGTCAGTGGCCAGCGGGGGGCAGAGGATGGCGTGGCCAGTGGGGGGCAGAGGATGGCTTGGGTCAGTGGCCAGTGGGGGGCAGAGGATGGCTTGGGTCAGTGGCCAGTGGGGGGCAGAGGATGGCGTGGCCAGTGGGGGGCAGAGGATGGCGTGGGTCAGTGGCCAGTGGGGGGCAGAGGATGGCGTGGGTCAGTGGCCAGCGGGGGGCAGAGGATGGCGTGGGTCAGTGGCCAGCGGGGGGCAGAGGATTGCGTGGGTCAGTAGCCAGCGGGGAGCAGAGGATGGCGTGGGTCAGTGGCCAGCGGGGGGCAGAGGATGGCGTGGGTCAGTGGCCGGCGGGGGGCAGAGGATGGTGTGGGTCAGTGGCTGGCGGGGGGCAGAGGATAGTGTGGGTCAGTGGCCAGCGGGGGGGGGGCAGAGGATAGTGTCGGTCAGTGGCCAGCGGGGGGTAGTGTATAGCTTCAGTAGAAGGAAGGGGAACCTGCACAGGAGGGGCGGCATAGGATGGCGTGGGTCAGTGGCCAGCGGGGGGCAGAGGATGGCGTGGCCAGTGGGGGGCAGAGGATGGCTTGGGTCAGTGGCCAGCGGGGGGCAGAGGATGGCTTGGGTCAGTGGCCAGCGGGGGGCAGAGGATGGCGTGGGTCAGTGGCCAGCGGGGGGCAGAGGATGGCGTGGGTCAGTGGCCGGCGGGGGGCAGAGGATGGTGTGGGTCAGTGGCTGGCGGGGGGCAGAGGATAGTGTGGGTCAGTGGCCAGCGGGGGGCAGAGGATGGCGTGGCCAGTGGGGGGCAGAGGATGGCTTGGGTCAGTGGCCAGCGGGGAGCAGAGGATGGCGTGGGTCAGTTGCCAGCGGGGGCAGAGGATGGTGTGGGTCAGTTGCCGGCGGGGGGCAGAGGATGGTATGGGTCAGTGGCCAGCGGGGGGGCAGAGGATAGTGTGGGTCAGTGGCCAGCGGGGGGGCAGAGGATTGTGTGGGTCAGTGGCCAGCGGGGGGGAAGAGGATTGTGTGGGTCAGTGGCCAGTGGGGGGGGCAGAGGATAGTGTGGGTCAGTGGCCGGCGGGGGGCAGAGGATAGTGTGGGTCAGTGGCCAGCGGGGGGGCAGAGGATAGTGTGGGTCAGTGGCCAGTGGGGGGCAGAGGATTGTGTGGGTCAGTGGCCAGCGGGGGGCAGAGGATAGTGTGGGTCAGTGGCCAGCGGGGGGCAGAGGATAGTGTGGGTCAGTGGCCAGCGGGGGGGCAGAGGATAGTGTGGGTCAGTGGCCAGCGGGGGGCAGAGGATAGTGTGGGTCAGTGGCCAGCGGGGGGGCAGAGGATAGTGTGGGTCAGTGGCCAGCGGGGGGGCAGAGGATAGTGTGGGTCAGTGGCCAGTGGGGGGCAGAGGATTGTGGGGGTCAGTGGCTGGCGGGGGGCAGAGGATGGCGTGGGTCAGTGGCCGGCGGGGGGCAGAGGATGGTGTGGGTCAGTGGCTGGCGGGGGGCAGAGGATAGTGGGTCAGTGGCCAGCGGGGGGGCAGATAATAGTGTGGGTCAGTGGCCAGCGGGGGGCAGTGTATAGCTTCAGTAGAAGGAAGGGGAACCTGCACAGGAGGGGCGGCATAGGATGGCGTGGGTCAGTGGCCAGCGGGGGGCAGAGGATGGCGTGGCCAGTGGGGGGCAGAGGATGGCTTGGGTCAGTGGCCAGCGGGGAGCAGAGGATGGCGTGGGTCAGTGGCCGGCGGGGGGCAGAGGATGGCGTGGGTCAGTGGCCGGCGGGGGGCAGAGGATGGTGTGGGTCAGTGGCTGGCGGGGGGCAGAGGATGGTGTGGGTCAGTGGCTGGCGGGGGGCAGAGGATGGCGTGGCCAGCGGGGGGCAGAGGATGGCGTGGCCAGCGGGGGGCAGAGGATGGCTTGGGTCAGTGGCCAGCGGGGAGCAGAGGATGGCGTGGGTCAGTTGCCAGCGGGGGCAGAGGATGGCGTGGGTCAGTTGCCGGCGGGGGGCAGAGGATGGTGTGGGTCAGTGGCCAGCGGGGGGGCAGAGGATAGTGTGGGTCAGTGGCCAGCGGGGGGGCAGAGGATTGTGTGGGTCAGTGGCCAGCGGGGGGGCAGAGGATAGTGTGGGTCAGTGGCCAGCGGGGGGGCAGAGGATTGTGTGGGTCAGTGGCCAGCGGGGGGGCAGAGGATAGTGTGGGTCAGTGGCCGGCGGGGGGCAGAGGATAGTGTGGGTCAGTGGCCAGCGGGGGGGCAGAGGATAGTGTGGGTCAGTGGCCAGCGGGGGGCAGAGGATTGTGTGGGTCAGTGGCCAGCGGGGGGGGCAGAGGATAGTGTGGGTCAGTGGCCGGCGGGGGGGGCAGAGGATAGTGTGGGTCAGTGGCCGGCGGGGGGGCAGAGGATAGTGTGGGTCAGTGGCCAGCGGGGGGGGCAGAGGATTGTGGGGGTCAGTGGCTGGCGGGGGGCAGAGGATGGCGTGGGTCAGTGGCCGGCGGGGGGCAGAGGATGGTGTGGGTCAGTGGCTGGCGGGGGGCAGAGGATAGTGTGGGTCAGTGGCCAGCGGGGGGGCAGAGGATGGCGTGGGTCAGTGGCCAGCGGGGGCCAGAGGATGGCGTGGGTCAGTGGCCAGCGGGGGCCAGAGGATGGCGTGGGTCAGTGGCCAGCGGGGGCCAGAGGATGGCAGAGGCCAGCGGGGGCAGAGGATGGCGGGGGGCAGAGGATGGCGTGGGTCAGTGGCCAGCGGGGGGCAGAGGATGGCGTGGGTCAGTGGCCAGCGGGGGGCAGAGGATGGCGTGGGTCAGTGGCCAGCGGGGGCAAGAGGATGGCGGGGGCCAGAGGCCAGCGGGGGGCAGAGGATAGTGTGGGTCAGTGGCCAGCGGGGGGCAGAGGATGGCGTGGGTCAGTGGCCAGCGGGGGGCAGAGGATGGCGTGGGTCAGTGGCCAGCGGGGGGCAGAGGATGGCGTGGCCAGTGGGGGGCAGAGGATGGCTTGGGTCAGTGGCCAGTGGGGGGCAGAGGATGGCTTGGGTCAGTGGCCAGTGGGGGGCAGAGGATGGCGTGGCCAGTGGGGGGCAGAGGATGGCGTGGGTCAGTGGCCAGTGGGGGGCAGAGGATGGCGTGGGTCAGTGGCCAGTGGGGGGCAGAGGATGGCGTGGGTCAGTGGCCAGCGGGGGGCAGAGGATGGCGTGGGTCAGTGGCCAGCGGGGAGCAGAGGATGGCGTGGGTCAGTGGCCAGTGGGGGGCAGAGGATGGCGTGGGTCAGTGGCCGGCGGGGGGCAGAGGATGGTGTGGGTCAGTGGCTGGCGGGGGGCAGAGGATAGTGTGGGTCAGTGGCCAGCGGGGGGGGCAGAGGATAGTGTCGGTCAGTGGCCAGCGGGGGGGTAGTGTATAGCTTCAGTAGAAGGAAGGGGAACCTGCACAGGAGGGGCGGCATAGGATGGCGTGGGTCAGTGGCCAGCGGGGGGCAGAGGATGGCGTGGCCAGTGGGGGGCAGAGGATGGCTTGGGTCAGTGGCCAGCGGGGAGCAGAGGATGGCGTGGGTCAGTGGCCAGCGGGGGGCAGAGGATGGCGTGGGTCAGTGGCCGGCGGGGGGCAGAGGATGGTGTGGGTCAGTGGCTGGCGGGGGGCAGAGGATAGTGTGGGTCAGTGGCCAGCGGGGGGCAGAGGATGGCTTGGGTCAGTGGCCAGCGGGGAGCAGAGGATGGCGTGGGTCAGTTGCCAGCGGGGGCAGAGGATGGTGTGGGTCAGTTGCCGGCGGGGGGCAGAGGATGGTATGGGTCAGTGGCCAGCGGGGGGGCAGAGGATAGTGTGGGTCAGTGGCCAGCGGGGGGGCAGAGGATTGTGTGGGTCAGTGGCCAGCGGGGGGGCAGAGGATTGTGTGGGTCAGTGGCCGGCGGGGGGCAGAGGATTGTGTGGGTCAGTGGCTGGCGGGGGGCAGAGGATAGTGTGGGTCAGTGGCCAGCGGGGGGGCAGAGGATAGTGTGGGTCAGTGGCCAGCGGGGGGGGCAGAGGATAGTGTGGGTCAGTGGCCAGCGGGGGGGCAGAGGATAGTGTGGGTCAGTGGCCAGCGGGGGGGCAGAGGATAGTGTGGGTCAGTGGCCAGCGGGGGGGCAGAGGATAGTGTGGGTCAGTGGCCAGCGGGGGGGCAGAGGATAGTGTGGGTCAGTGGCCAGCGGGGGGCAGAGGATAGTGTGGGTCAGTGGCCAGTGGGGGGCAGAGGATTGTGGGGGTCAGTGGCTGGCGGGGGGCAGAGGATGGCGTGGGTCAGTGGCCGGCGGGGGGCAGAGGATGGTGTGGGTCAGTGGCTGGCGGGGGGCAGAGGATGGTGTGGGTCAGTGGCCAGCGGGGGGGCAGAGGATAGTGTGGGTCAGTGGCCAGCGGGGGGGCAGAGGATAGTGTGGGTCAGTGGCCAGCGGGGGGCAGTGTATAGCTTCAGTAGAAGGAAGGGGAACCTGCACAGGAGGGGCGGCATAGGATGGCGTGGGTCAGTGGCCAGCGGGGGGCAGAGGATGGCGTGGCCAGTGGGGGGCAGAGGATGGCTTGGGTCAGTGGCCAGCGGGGAGCAGAGGATGGCTTGGGTCAGTGGCCAGCGGGGAGCAGAGGATGGCGTGGGTCAGTGGCCAGCGGGGGGCAGAGGATGGCGTGGGTCAGTGGCCGGCGGGGGGCAGAGGATGGCGTGGGTCAGTGGCTGGCGGGGGGCAGAGGATAGTGTGGGTCAGTGGCCAGCGGGGGGCAGAGGATGGCGTGGCCAGTGGGGGGCAGAGGATGGCTTGGGTCAGTGGCCAGCGGGGAGCAGAGGATGGCTTGGGTCAGTGGCCAGCGGGGGCAGAGGATGGCGTGGGTCAGTTGCCGGCGGGGGGCAGAGGATGGTGTGGGTCAGTGGCCAGGGGGGGGGGCAGAGGATAGTGTGGGTCAGTGGCCAGCGGGGGGGCAGAGGATTGTGTGGGTCAGTGGCCAGCGGGGGGGCAGAGGATTGTGTGGGTCAGTGGCCAGTGGGGGGCAGAGGATTGTGTGGGTCAGTGGCCAGCGGGGGGCAGAGGATTGTGTGGGTCAGTGGCTGGCGGGGGGCAGAGGATAGTGTGGGTCAGTGGCCAGCGGGGGGGCAGAGGATAGTGTGGGTCAGTGGCCAGCGGGGGGGCAGAGGATTGTGTGGGTCAGTGGCCAGTGGGGGGCAGAGGATTGTGGGGGTCAGTGGCTGGCGGGGGGCAGAGGATGGCGTGGGTCAGTGGCCGGCGGGGGGCAGAGGATGGTGTGGGTCAGTGGCTGGCGGGGGGCAGAGGATAGTGTGGGTCAGTGGCCAGCGGGGGGGCAGAGGATAGTGTGGGTCAGTGGCCAGCGGGGGGCAGTGTATAGCTTCAGTAGAAGGAAGGGGAACCTGCACAGGAGGGGCGGCATCTACTGGAACTCATCAGCTGAATACTGGTTGGAGGGGGAGGAGGTGAAGCCGACTTTCAGCTGCTCCCGGGGGAAAAGGAATCAGTTCCAGTAAATGAGAGGATAGGAGGGGCTGGGAGAGGATAGGAAGGGTGGGGCTAGGTGAGGATAGGAGGGGCTGGGCAGGCAGAGGCGGGAGTTGGGTAAGGATAGGCGGGAGCTGGCGAGGATAGGCGAAGCTCAGCAGGCAGAGGTGGGAGCTGGGCGAGGATAGGAGGGGCTGGGCAGGCAGAGGCGGGAGTTGGGTGAGGATAGGAAGGGTGGGGCTAGGTGAGGCTCGGCAGGCAGAGGCGGGAGCTGGGCGAGGATAGGCAGGGTGGGGCTAGGTGAGGATAGGAGGGGCTGGGCAGGCAGAGGTGGGAGTTGGGTAAGGATAGGCGGGAGCTGGCGAGGATAGGCGAAGCTCAGCAGGCAGAGGTGGGAGCTGGGCGAGGATAGGCAGGGTGGGGCTAGGTGAGGATAGGAGGGGCTGGGCAGGCAGAGGCGGGAGTTGGGTAAGGATAGGCGGGAGCTGGCGAGGATAGGCGAAGCTCAGCAGGCAGAGGTGGGAGCTGGGCGAGGATAGGAGGGGCTGGGCAGGCAGAGGCGGGAGTTGGGTGAGGATAGGAAGGGTGGGGCTAGGTGAGGCTCGGCAGGCAGAGGCGGGAGCTGGGCGAGGATAGGCAGGGTGGGGCTAGGTGAGGATAGGAGGGGCTGGGCAGGCAGAGGCGGGAGTTGGGTAAGGATAGGCGGGAGCTGGCGAGGATAGGCGAAGCTCAGCAGGCAGAGGTGGGAGCTGGGCGAGGATAGGAGGGGCTCGGCAGGCAGAGGCGGGAGTTGGGTGAGGATAGGAAGGGTGGGGCTAGGTGAGGCTCGGCAGGCAGAGGCGGGAGCTGGGCGAGGATAGGCAGGGTGGGGCTAGGTGAGGATAGGAGGGGCTAGGCAGGCAGAGGCGGGAGTTGGGTAAGGATAGGCGGGAGCTGGCGAGGATAGGCGAAGCTCAGCAGGCAGAGGTGGGAGCTGGGCGAGGATAGGAGGGGCTTGGTGAGGATAGGAAGGGTGGGGCTAGGTGAGGCTCGGCAGGCAGAGGCGGGAGTTGGGTGTGGATAGGCGGGGCTGGGCAAGCAGAGGCGGGAGTTGGGTGAGGATAGGCGGGGCTTGGCGAGGATAGGCGAAGCTCAGCAGGCAGAGGTGGGAGCTGGGCGAGGATAGGAGGGGCTTGGTGAGGATAGGAAGGGTGGGGCTAGGTGAGGCTCGGCAGGCAGAGGCGGGAGTTGGGTGAGGATAGGAGGGGCTGGGCAGGCAGAGGCGGGAGTTGGGTGAGGATAGGCGGGGCTTGGCGAGGATAGGCGGGGCTCAGCAGGCAGAGGTGGGAGCTGGGCGAGGATAGGAGGGGCTTGGTGAGGATAGGAAGGGTGGGGCTAGGTGAGGCTCGGCAGGCAGAGGCGGGAGTTGGGTGTGGATAGGCGGGGCTGGGCAGGCAGAGGCGGGAGTTGGGTGAGGATAGGCGGGGCTTGGCGAGGATAGGCGAAGCTCAGCAGGCAGAGGTGGGAGCTGGGCGAGGATAGGAGGGGCTTGGTGAGGATAGGAAGGGTGGGGCTAGGTGAGGCTCGGCAGGCAGAGGCGGGAGTTGGGTGTGGATAGGCGGGGCTGGGCAGGCAGAGGCGGGAGTTGGGTGAGGATAGGCGGGGCTTGGCGAGGATAGGCGAAGCTCAGCAGGCAGAGGTGGGAGCTGGGCGAGGATAGGAGGGGCTTGGTGAGGATAGGAAGGGTGGGGCTAGGTGAGGCTCGGCAGGCAGAGGCGGGAGTTGGGTGTGGATAGGCGGGGCTGGGCAAGCAGAGGCGGGAGTTGGGTGAGGATAGGCGGGGCTTGGCGAGGATAGGCGGAGCTCGGCAGGCAGAGGCGGTATGAAGGCACAGCTTCCTTCTCAGCAGAGTTGATGTCAGGAGGGTGATCAGGTGATTGGTTGTCCAGTGAACAGAGAGGCCGAGGTGACGGGTCAGACGAGGAAAGCGAGAAGGAAGATTCTGCACGAGGGAAGCTGATTGGATGTATGAAGATCGTTGTTTTTGACTCGATTCCCAATCCACACATTTTAAGGTGTATGGAGAATCCTCCCCTCTGAGCCCTTTGTATTCTGACTGTGAGAAGACTTCCCGGCCTCCAGAATACAGTGATCAGCGTTGCTGTCTATAGCCTGCGGTGCTGATCAAGCGAGGAAAACCCGACAGGATTGGTTACACAGAACTTCTCTACAACCTCCCTGCCCAATCATGAAACAAATTCCAGCCGTTTCCTGCTGTGCCGGTCAAATTCCAATCCATGTGTGGGGCCGGCTTTAGACAAAGTGACATCCTTTGTTCTGAGGTTTATGTGTGTCTGTGACTCGCATGGAGAGCTTGGAGCGCAGTAATTCAATTCAAGCGGAACTCCCCCTCTCCCCCCCTCCCCCTCTCGCCCTTGTAAAATCAGATACTAAATGTTTTTTTCTTCACTTCTAGGTGCCCCCCCCCCCCCACCTATCTCTTCTACAGTGGTGATGGAAAGTTTGGGCACCCCAGGTAAAAATGTGTATTAATGTGCATAACGAAGCCAAGGAAAGATGGAAAAATCTCCAAATGGCATCAAATTACAGATTAGACATTCTTATAATATGTCAGTTAGATTTTATTTCCATCATTTACACTTTCAAGATTACAGAAAACAAAAAAATGACGTCTGCAAAAGTTTGGGCACCCTGCAGAATTTATAGCATGCACTGCCCCCTTTGCAAAGCTGAGACCTGCCAGTGTCATGGATTGTTCTCAATCATCGTCTGGGAAGACCAGGTGATGTCAATCTCAAAGGTTTTAAATGGCCAGACTCATCTGACCCTCCCCCAACAATCAGCACCATGGGGGGTTCTTCTAAGCAGTTGTCTAGAAAACTGAAACTGAAAATAGTTGACGCTCACAGAGCTGGAGAAGGCTATAAGAAGATAGCAAAGCGTTTTCAGATATCAATATCCTCTGTTCGGAATGTTATTAAGAAATGAGAGTCATCAGGAACAGTGGAAGTTAAAGCAAGATCTGGAAGACCAAGAAAAATATCAGACAGAAAAGCTCGCAGGATTGTGAGAAAAGCAATTGAAAAGCCACGTTTGACTGCACGATCCCTCCAGAAAGATCTGTCAGACACTGGAGTTGTGGTACACTATTCCACTATAAAGAGATACTTGTACAAATATGGTCTTCATGGAAGAGTCATCAGAAGAAAACCTCTTCTACGTCCTCACCACAAAAATCAGCGTTTGAACTTTGCTCTGTGAACCGATGAGGTTAAAATAGAACTTTTTGGCCGGAATGAGCAAAGGTACGTTTGGAGAAGAAAGGGCACAGAATTTAATGAAAAGTACCTCTGTCCAACTGTGAAGCATGGGGGTGGATCAATCATGCTTTGGGGTTGTATTGCAGCCTGTGGCACAGGGAACATTTCACAAGTAGAAGGAAAAATGGATTCAATAAAATTTCAGCAAATTTTGGATGGTAACTTGATGCCATCTGTGAAAAAGCTGAAGTTAAAGAGAGGATGGCTTCTACAAATGGATAATGATCCTAAACACACCTCAAAATCCACGGGGGATTACATCAAGAGGCGTAAACTGAAGGTTTTGCCATGGCCTTCATAATCTCCTGACCTCAACATTATTGAAAACCTATGGATAGACCTTAAAAGAGCAGTGCGTGACAGACAGCCCAGAAATCTCAAAGAACTGGAAGACTTTTGTAGGAAGAATGGGCAAAGATACCTCAAACAAGAATTGAAAGACTCTTGGCCGGCTACAAAAAGCGTTTACAAGCTGAGATATGTACTTGCCAAAGGGGGCAGTACAAGATATTAACTCTGCAGGGTGCCCAAACTTTTGCAGACGTCATTTTTTTGTTTTCTGTAATCTTGAAAGTGTAAATGATGGAAATAAAATCTAACTGACATATTATAAGAATGTCTAATCTGTAATTTGATGCCATTTGGAGATTTTCCATCTTTCCTTGGCTTCGTTATGCACATTAATACACATTTTTACCTGGGGTGCCCAAACTTTCGATCCCCACTGTAGGTGCCCCCCCACCTCTCCTAGGTGCCCCCCCACCTCTCTTTTCTAGGTGTGCCCCCCACCTCTCTCTTCTAGGTGTGCCCCCCACCCCTCTCTCTTCTAGGTGTGCCCCCCCACCTCTCTCTTCTAGGGGTGCCCCCCCACCTCTCTTTTCTAGGTGTGCCCCCCACCTCTCTCTTCTAGGTGTGCCCCCACCCCTCTCTCTTCTAGGTGTGCCCCCCCCACCTCTCTCTTCTAGGTGTGCCCCCCCCACCTCTCTCTTCTAGGTGTGCCCCCCCACCTCTCTCTTCTAGGTGCCCCCCACCTCTCTTTTCTAGGTGTGCCCCCCCACCTCTCTCTTCTAGGTGTGCCCCCCCCACCTCTCTCTTCTGGGTGCCCCCCCCACCTCTCTCTCTTCTAGGTGCCCCCCCCACCTCTCTCCTAGGTGCCCCCCCACCTCTCTCTCTTCTGGGTGCCCCCCCGCCCCTCTCTCTTCTGGGTGCCCCACCTCTCTCTCTTCTGGGTGCCCCCCCGCACCTCCCTCTTCCCTAAGCCTCCTGAGATATTTGCCATCCCAGCAGGCTCTGGGACAATCTCCAGCATGTACAGTGGTGCCTCATCAATGGGGCAGGTGGAAGAACCCGGACAAAACGCCCTCCTGATGACAGCTTTGAATAACGCACCATGCACCGGCAGCCGCCCCCCCCCCCCCCTGGAACAATCTCATTGCGTATCCTTGGGTGCCCAATCACAGAACGGCCAGGGGGTGGAGCTATACGCATCATTGTGGTCAAGCAGGCTAAACGGGGGAAGTGGCAACTGGCTTAGGAAGATGCGGAGCGGAACACCGGATCTCACACCTGAACAGGTGATTTCTGCAGGACAACCCCGGATCCGGCCTGGACAGGAGAGTATTTTTTCCATTCTGGCTCCGGGAATCCTCCATTTATAGTCCCAGCGGGCATGACCCCAGGGTGGGGGCGGGTTTCTTCTGGCCCTCTTCATATAGCAGTCAGCCTGGGTCTAATAGGCTTCTTCATGAACCCTCGCCTGTGCCGTCCTGGAGAATGGCTGAGGATAGTCAGCTGACTGACCTCCTTTAAAGTCCTCGGGGGTGTTGGGGGTTTGTGTTTTCCTATTTGGGGGCGGATCTTTCATTATAAATGTATCACCAAGTATGTGATTGGATGTAACTGACTTTTATTAATTTGTCTAATATGTCTTGGGTTTTTCTTGCAGGACGAGCTGTCAAATCGGTTGGCGCGCCTGCGTGATCAGGTGTAGGCGGAGCCTCTTCCCCGAAGTGCATTATCTGCGTTCTGCTGTGTATATAAATATGGTACATACCGAATGTGTCCTCTTTCTATATTTCCATATAAAAAATAATCCACACAAGACGCTGACCTACTGACGGCTTCATCAGAGACCCCACAGAGCCTGGCGACCTCGCCGGACATCCGCCATATGGATGAAGACGCAGGAAGGACGGCCCCCGCGGGGCGCCACCCATCATCTCATCACTCTGTAAATTGATTCTCTCTTCTAGCACTTTAATAGGAAGTCTGATTCTCTCTCCTGGATTGGATGGCTATGCACAAAGTCCCGCTTTCTGCAGTCCCCTGGGACAGTAATGATACTGCCTGTTCTCTTTTCTGGATTGGACAGCTTTGCATATAGTCCCGCCCCTCATTCTCCCGGGTCATTGATGATACTGTCCATTCTGTTTCCTGGATTAGAGGACATGCACATAGTCCCCGCCCCTTACAGTCCCCCTGGTCATTGATTGACACTGTGTGTGTTCTCTTGGATTGGGCAGCTATGTGCATAGTCCCGCCCATGCAGTTCCCAGGGTCATTGGTGATGCTGTGCTCTCTTGCATTGAGCAGCTATGCACATAGTCCCACCCACGTTGTTCCCCGGGTCATTGATGATGCTGCGTGTTCTCTTAGCTTGGGCTATGCGCACAGTCCCACCCCCGCAGTTCCCCGGGTCATTGATGATACGGTCTGTTTTGCTGTGATTTGAAGCGCTCAGACGCGGTTCATCACTGCGTGCGTTCGCTGTGTTTTGATGGCTAAGTTTGTATTTAAAATTCTCTTTTCAGTAACTACAATAAACTCTAAAGAACAAAGTCTGTGATTATTTATCATTGGCCGATGATGGAACAAGGACTTGGATACACAAAGAAACAGCAAATTCTA
>JARGYO010001692.1:0-147694 GCA_029206835.1 Rana muscosa
GTGCTCTCTCTTTCCCCCCACGCGCTCTCTCCCCCCCCCCTCGCGCGCTCTCTCTCCCCTCGCGCTCTCTCTTCCCCCCCCCCCCACGCGCGCTCTCTCTTCCCCCCCCCACGCGCTCTCCCTCTTCTCCCCCCCCATGCGCTATCCCTCTTCTCCCCCCCCACGCGCTCTCTCTTCCCCCCCTGTGCTCTCTCTCCCCCCCGCACTCTCTCTCCCCCCGCGCTCTCCCTCTTCTCCCCCCGCGCGCTCTCTCTCTCCCCCCCCACGCGCTCTCACTCCCCCCACGCGTGCTCTCTCCCCCCCGCGCACGCTCTCTTCCCCCCCAGCGCGTGCTCTCTTCCCCCCCATGCGTGCGCTCTCTTCCCCCCACTCTCTTCCCCCCCACTCTCTTCCCCCCCCCAACGCGCTCTCTCTTCCCCCCCCCACGCACTCTCTCTTCCCCCCCACGCGCTCTCCCTCTTCTCCCCCCACAAGCTCTCTCTTCCGCCCCCTGTGCTCTCTCTTCCCCCGCGCTCTCTCTATTCCCCCCGCGCTCTCTCTCTTCCCCCCCGCGCTCTCTCCCTCGTGCGCTCTCTCTTCCCCCTCCCCCGCGCTCTCTCTTCTCCCCCTCCCCGTGCTCTCTCTTTCCCCCCACGCGCTCTCTCTCCCCTCGCGCTCTCTCTTCCCCCCCCCCCCACGCGCGCTCTCTCTTCCCCCCCCCACGCGCTCTCCCTCTTCTCCCCCCCCATGCGCTATCCCTCTTCTCCCCCCCCACGCGCTCTCTCTTCCCCCCCTGTGCTCTCTCTCCCCCCGCACTCTCTCTCCCCCCGCGCTCTCCCTCTTCTCCCCCCGCGCGCTCTCTCTCTCCCCCCCCACGCGCTCTCACTCCCCCCACGCGTGCTCTCTCCCCCCCCGCGCACGCTCTCTTCCCCCCCAGCGCGTGCTCTCTTCCCCCCATGCGTGCGCTCTCTTCCCCCCACTCTCTTCCCCCCCACTCTCTTCCCCCCCCCAACGCGCTCTCTCTTCCCCCCCCCACGCACTCTCTCTTCCCCCCCACGCGCTCTCCCTCTTCTCCCCCCACAAGCTCTCTCTTCCGCCCCCTGTGCTCTCTCTCCCCCCACGCTCTCTCTCCCCCCCGCGCGCTCTCTCTCTCTCTCCCCCCCCATGCGCTATCCCTCTTCCCCCCCCACGCGCTCTCACTCCCCCCACGCGCGCTCTCTTCCCCCCCATGCGTGCGCTCTCTTCCCCCTCACTCTCTTCCCCCCCACGCGCTCTCACTCCCCCCACGCGCGCTCTCTTCCCCCCCCGCGCGCGCTCTCTTCCCCCCCACTCTCTTCCCCCCCACGCGCTCTCACTCCCCCCACGCGCTCTCACTCCCCCCACGCGCGCTCTTTTCCCCCCCGCGCGCGCTCTCTTCCCCCCCATGCGTGCACTCTCTTCCCCCCCACTCTCTTCCCCCCCCAACGCGCTCTCTCTTCCCCCCCACGCGCTCTCGCTACCTCCTCCCCCTCCAAGTTACAGGATCGCAGGTAAGCACCCCAGCTACAGGATCGCAGGTAAGCACCATCCACACACCCCACCTAGAGCAGGGCTATGCAATTAGCGGACCAACAGCTGTTGCAAAACTACAAGTCCCAGCATGCCTCTGGGTGTCATGCTTGTGGTTGTCAGAGTCTTGCTCTGCCTAATGGCAATTGTAGTTCTGCAACAGCTGGAGGTTCGCTAATTGCATATCCCTGCCCTAGAGCATTTGGCACCTGGGGCGGATCCTATATCCTCCCCCCCCCACAATGTAAAAACAGCCCAATGTGCCCCCCGGCATACATCTGCATCCTTCAATATCTCTTTGTCACTACTGTGTGCCCCCTCACCACAACTGCACCTCTTTACATTACACAGCGCCCTGCATCTCTGGGCCCCTTTACATTACACAGCCCCCTGGACCTCTTTACATTACACAGTCCCCTGCATCTCTGGACCCCCTGCATGTTACACAGCCCCCCTTCAGTGCGGACGCCCTCCCCGTTCAGAGCAGCCCCGCCTCCCGTTCCATGTAGCCTCCTCCTGTTCAGTGTACCCCCCATTCCATGTAGCCCCCCCCCTCATTCAGTGTAGCCCCCTTGTTCAGTGTAGCCTCCCCCCTTCAGTACCTCAGATCAGCGCAGGGACAAATGCACAGCAGGTCCCCTCCCCCCTGTTTACACATAAACAGAGGAGGGGCAGGCGGCGTCACTCTCGGCTGTGCCTGTGTGACATCCGGGATCGCACAGAAAGGCCACCCGTGGCCGCGAGAGGAGGCTGCCTGTCTGTATTTATCCCGGATGTCACACGCCCCCTTCTCCACTGTAGCTGTCTCACCTCTCTGTGCCTGTCAGTGTGGCGCTGCCAACACGGCAGTGGGTGTAGTGAAATCACGGAGGGGGTGCCGGTCTGACACCCCCCCCAGTGTGCTGCATCCGGGGGCGGCCGCCGCCCCCCCTTATTACGCCTCTCGTGTGTGCGTTTTATTTTATTATATATATATGTAAAAATGTATGTGTTCATCACAGCACAGATCCTTGAAATACCATTGATACATTTCTTCAAACGATCGCATAGCAGAACACTACATATATATATACACATACACTTACATGAGCCCTCAAAATTTTCACTCGCATTTGGCGATTGAATATATGAGCAGTGCGAGTATGGACAGGTATGTATCCAGTTCCCCTCCCGCCACGCACACACTTGCGTTTCGGCCAGTTTAATGTGTTCTACAGCAAGCCCCGCACAGGCTCGCAGTGGGAACTTTGCAAATTAGTGGTGTACAGCCATCGCTGCCCCGCTCCACCTTCCACACATTGGTGCTTGGGACTGCCCGTCTCCAGCTCCCACACATCCTGCACTGCACCGGCTAGCAGCAAGGCGGAGCTCTTGCAAGTAAGTGTACCGGTCATTGCTGCAAGTGTATCGGGCATTGCCGCCCCTCCACCTTCCACACATCTCCCTCCCGCTTAGGCAAGTAACACATTTGTGAAAACAAAGGTACCAGTCGGCGCTGCTTGGGACCGCCAGTCTCCAGCTCCCACACATCCCGCACTGCACCGGCTATCAGCAAGGCAGAGCTTTTGCAAGTAAGTGTACCGGTCATTGCTGCAAGTGTATCGGGCATTGCCGCCCCTCCACCTTCCACACATCTCCCTCCCGCTTAGGCAAGTAACACATTTGTGAAAACAAAGGTACCAGTCCGCGCTGCTTGGGACCGCTCATCTTCAGCTCCGCTAGGGACCGCCAGTCTCCAGCTCCTATTGGGACCGCCAGTCTCCAGCTCCGATTGGGACCGCCAGTCTCCAGCTCCGATTGGGACCGCCAGTCTCCAGCTCCGCCTGGGACCGCCAGTCTCCAGCTCCGCCTGGGACCGCCCGTCTCCAGCTCCGCCTGGGACCGCCCGTCTCCAGCTCCGCCTGGGACCGCCCATCTCCAGCTCTGCCTGGGAGCGCCCATCTCCACCTACCGCAGGTGTACCAGCCGCCTCTCTACCTTCCACTTATCCAAGGAGTGCACCGATGCCGGACCCCAGTGGCTGCAGGATAATGGTAAGTGATAATGTGACAGTGTGTTGTGATGTTGTGGATGCATTTGGGGACTGAACAAGAATTTTTCTGTTAGTAAGGGAGATTGAGAGAAGATATGTGATGGATTTGGGGGGGTTAATTGAAGACATAGGTCTTAATCATCCCCCCCAATCCATTATACCTATGCCCCCCCAATCTATCATACCTATGCCCCCCTAATCTATCATACATATGACTCCAATACCTCCCCCATTCTATCCTAGCGATGTCTCCAATTCTGCCCCCCCCATCTATCATACCATATGATAGATTGTGGGTAGTGGAATTGGTGGCATCGCTATGATATGTTGGGGGGGAGCGTAACTTCAGGTACAGGTATTATAGAATAGGGGGAGTGGGGCGGAATTGGAGGCATAGTTATGATAGAATGGGGTTAGGGGTCGGAACTGAAGGCATGGTTACGCCGATGAGGGGAGGATGAAGGACGACTTGTGCTAAGGAGTCGTTTAAAGCACAAAGCACAGGTTTTCTGTGGGGCATTTGAGGCAGAGACATACTGGGAATAGGGATTATAGGTATAGAGGTGTGCTAGGGGGAGAAGGGATAGGAGACATAGGTGTGATGGAGAGGGGAGGCATTGGAGGAGGAGTTGGATGTAGAGGTGTACAGCTGGAGGTCGAGGTGTACTGCAAAAGGCATTTTTAGATAGAGGTGTACCGGGTCAGGCTTTGGATTTAGAGGTGTACCGGGGGAGGCGTTGGAGCTAAAGGTTAATGGGGGGAAGGCATTGGAGCTTGAGGTGTACGGTGGGGAGGCGTTGTAGGTAGAGGTGTACTGGGGGAAGCGTTGGAGCTAGAGGAGTACTGGGGGAAGCGTTGGAGCTAGAGGAGTACTGGGGGAAGCGTTGGAGGCAGAGGAGTACTGGGGGAAGCGTTTGAGGTAGAGGAGTACTGGGGAAGACAAAGACAATCAAAAAGATAGGGAGGGAGGGAGCGAGGTACTGGGGGCAGTCCCTGGAGCTAGAGGTGTACTACTACAGGTGTATATACAAAGATAATCAAAAGACGAGACGAAGACAAAGACAAAGACAAAGACAAAGACAAAGACAAAGACAAAGACAAAGACAAAGACCATCAAAAAGATGAGGGAGGGAGGGAGGGAGGGAGGTAGAGGTGTAGTGGGGGAGTCCCAAAGACAAAGACCATCAAAAAGATGAGGGAGGGAGGTAGAGGTGTAGTGGGGGAGTCCCTGGAGGTAGAGGTGTACTACAGGTGTATATACAAAGATAATCAAAAGACGAGACGAGACGAAGACAAAGACAAAGACAAAGACCATCAAAAAGATGAGGGAGGGAGGGAGGGAGCGAGGGAGGTAGAGGTGTAGTGGGGCAGTCCCTGGAGGTAGAGGTGTACTACTACAGGTGTATATACAAAGATAATCAAAAGACGAGACGAGACGAAGACAAAGACCATCAAAAAGATGAGGGAGGGAGGGAGCGAGGGAGGTAGAGGTGTAGTGGGGGAGTCACAAAGACCATCAAAAAGAAGAGGGAGGGAGGTAGAGGTGTAGTGGGGGAGTCCCAAAGACAAAGGCCATCAAAAAGATGAGGGAGGGAGGTAGAGGTGTAATGGGGGAGTCCCTGGAGGTAGAGGTGTACTACAGGTGTATATACAAAGATAATCAAAAGACGAGACGAAGACAAAGACAAAGACCATCAAAAAGATGAGGGAGGGAGGGAGGGAGCGAGGGAGGTAGAGGTGTAGTGGGGGAGTCACAAAGACCATCAAAAAGAAGAGGGAGGGAGGTAGCGCTTGTGACCTTTTGTTGTTTTTTGCAGTGTGCAACAAAGATTGTTAAACATCCAAATTATTAATACTGTATTTGGATTTAGCTAATAAAACAACAAAAAATCCTGAGGTTACTCTTAGTTGAATTGAACTGTGTCCATGCCTCACTGTGTCCATGCCTCACTGTGTCCAATGCCTCACTGTGTCCAATGCCTCACTGTGCCCAATGCCTCACTGTACCCAATGCCTCACTGTGCCCAATGCTTCACTGTGCCCATGCTTCAATCACTGTGCCCGTACCTGATGCAGATTTTCATGGGATACGGATTTTACTGCTACACCGGTGGCCATTCCAGTATTCAAAAGCCGCGCCTCCTCCTCGTCTGTGATAGGCGGAACACTCAATTTCCCAGCATTCAGTGTTCTGCCTATCATGGTCATCCTCATAACACAGACGAGGATGAGAGGATGTCCGTGATAGGCTGAATACTGCCTGCTGTGAAATTGAGTGTTCCGCCTATCACAGACAACGAGGACTCGGGAGGCGCGGCTTTTGAACACTGCAATGGCCGCCGTCTGTCTGCATGACACGCTGATCAGGTAGGCAGACGGCGGCTGCAGCAAGTAGATGTAATTGGGGTAACGCTGCCCAGTGCCATTCCGGATACGCCCCCTGCAGTCCTGCTACGGAAACTTTGAAGGAAAAATAAAAAATAAAAAAAAATAAAAATCTAAAAAAATCGATTTTCTTCAAATCTGAATCGATTTGAGCTCAAAACTCGATTCAAGATTAAAATCGATTTTTTTCCCAGCCCTAATATATATATATATATATATATATATATATATATATATATACACTGTATATACACACAAACACTCACATATATGTACATAAAACCACCCATGTATGTGCCTGCCTGACCCAAGTGCCTTCTTTCACCTTTTTATTAACAAAATAATAAATGCATAGATTTTTGCTAGGGCATTTATTATTTTTTTAGACTGGAGACTGCAAAGTATTGCGCCCTTAATCAGCAGAGTGCGGGTGAAGTGCTCCTGCAGACACTGCCTACAGTTCTATTGCCCGTACCTCTGTATGGCTGTCATTGCAGAGCTGTAGGCAGGTGTGCTTATCAGTGTTCCGGCTGCCATGTTGGATTAAACTTGTAGTTTATAAATTTACAGATTCCTATGACTAAGGCTGGATTCACACCTATGCATTTTTAGCGCTTTTTGCATCTTGAAGATTTGCACTACAGTCCATTTAACATGGTTTCCTATGGAATACGTTCTGTAGTGCAAAACAGGAAAATGCAAAAAGCAATAAAAATGCATAGGTGTGAACCAGGCCTTAATGATGAGGCTGTGTGGGTGCAGAGGAGGGGAGGGGGCAACTAAAACATGTTAAACCCTGTATACGGGTGTAACATGCAACATGTTCTAAAAGGTGAACTCATCCTTTAGGCCTGGTTCACACCTATGCAGGTTGCAGTCGATGCATATTTTAGGTGCATTTTGCATTTTTCAATACACGTTTTTGATGCATTGAAGTCTATGGAACCAAAAACACAACCTGCTGGTCCCTGAAACTTTCCATAAAATGCACAGATGTGAACCACATCCATAGAAAAAGGGATTTTTATAACAGCTTACCTGTAAAATCCTTTTCTTGGAGTACATCACGGGACACAGAGCGACTTAGTCATTACTAATGGGTTATATAGATTACCTTCAGGTGTTGGCACTGGCCAATTCCAAACCGGAAGTACCCTCCCCTATATAAGCCCCTCCCACCCGGGAGCACCTCAGTTTTGTAGCCAAGCAATAAGTGTCCCAAAAAGAGGGGTGGGAGCTCTGTGTCCCGTGATGTACTCCAAGAAAAGGATTTTACAGGTAAGCTGTTATAAAAATCCCTTTTTCTTTTTCGTACATCACGGGACACAGAGCGACTTAGTCATTACTAATGGGACGTCCCAAAGCAATGCCAAATGAGGGGAGGGATACATAAGCTGGGCGCCATCAGGCATGAGGCTCTTTTGCGGCCTGCAACACACTGCGCCCAAAGGCGACATCCTCCTGACTTGTGACGTCTACCTGGTAGAATCTAGTAAACGTGTGTACTAAGGACCATGTTGTGGCCTTACAGTACTTGAGCCAGGGAGGCTTGGTGATGCACTGCCCATGAAGTTCCAACTGCTCTTGTGGAGTGCGCCCTAACTTTGAACGGAGGCGGTCCCCTTTTCAAGCCATAGGCTTGTATTATGACCTGTCGAATCCACTTGGCTAAAGTAGATTTTTGATGCTGCCTGACCCTTTCTGGGGCCTTCCGGCAGAACAAACAAAGTATCCGTTCTACGAATCTGAGCAGTGGCTTTAAGATAAGCTTTAACTGCTCTTACTACATCCAAAGAATGCAATAACTTTTCCTCTACCGAACTAGGTTTGGGGAAAAAGGAAGGAAGAACCACATCTTGGTTCAAATGGAACCTCGATACCACCTTAGGAAGAAGGCTGGATGAGGGTGTAATACTACTCTGTCCTTATGGATAACCAGATATGGCTCCTTACAGGACAAGGCGGCTAATTCCGATACTCTTTTAGCCGAACAAATGGCTACAAAGAAAATCAATTTCCTGGTGAAAAGAACCAAGAAAATGTGCCGCAATGGTTCAAATGGTTGTTTCTGTAGAACCGACAGAACCAGGTTTAAGTCCCATGGACATATGGGAATACTAACCGGAGGGCTAATACGCATCACTCCTTGTATGAAAGCTTTGATTAATGAATGCAAAGCCAAGGGCCTTTGAAAAAAAAAATATTGACAAGGCCGTCTGACCCTTGATAGTACTCAAGGCAAGCTTCCTATGTACAGCCCACTGTAGGAAGTCCAGAATCCTACCTATTACGTACTTACGTGGATGCCATTTCCTGGCCTCACCCCACGTGATGTACGCCTTCTAGATCCTATAATAGATCTGCCTGGATACCGGCTTCCTGGCATTGATCATGGTAGATACCACAGGATTAGAGAGCCCTCTCTTTTTTAGAATGTAGGCTTCTATAGCCAGGCCGTCAACCTAGGGCTGGTAAGGAAGGGTAGTATATCGGTCCTTGCGAAAGCAGGTCCGGACGATGTGGGAGGGTCCAAGGACTTCCCACTGACATTTTTACAAACTCCGCGTACCATGCCCTTCGGGGCCACGCTGGAGCCACCAGAATCACTGGTTTCTTTTCTACCCTGATTCTGCGGATTAATCGCGGTGGGAATGCATATATCAGCTTGAACTGATCCCAAGGGAACACTAGGGCATCCGAACCGCAAGCTAGGGGATCCTTTGTGCGAGACACAAATCTGTCCACCTTTGCGTTGAATCTGGATGCTAGCAGATCTACATCCGGTGTTCCCCACCGCTGGCATATTGCCTGGAAAAACCTCGGGGTGAAGAGACCATTCCCCCGGGCATAATTGCTGGCGACTTAAAAAAGTCCGTTCTCCAATTTTTCACTCCTGGGATGAAAACCGCGGATATGGCTGTGACATACCTTTCTGCCCATTCCAGGATGCATTTCGCTTCCCTCTGGGCTGCACGACTCCTGGTGCCACCCTGGAGATTGATATATGCCACTGCTGTGGCATTGTCTGATTGAATTCTGACAGGTGACCCTTGGAGTTTGGATGTCCATACTACTAGGGCATACCGGGCTGCTCGTATCTCTAAGAGATTGGTGGGCAGGGCCTTCTCTGCTTCTGACCACTTGCCCTGGAGAGACCATTGCTCCAGTACTGCCCCCCAGCCTATGAGGCTGGCAACTGTAGTGACCACCTTCCAAGAAACCGGACTGAAGGGGACAGGGACATTGGTAAGTCTAAAGCCTGAACTTTTTTGTTCCAGGCTGACAGTATGGCCCTCTGCAAGTTCCTTGAATGGAATTGACCGTAGGGTACCGCTTCGAATGAAGCCACCATTTTTCCCAGCAGCCTTATACACAGGCGTATGGATGGTTTTTCTTTTTTGTACCCACTAAGTGGGTCAAATCTTTCAAAGACGACACCTTCTCTGGAGGTAAGAAAATCTTTCTCTGATTTGAATCCAGTCTTAGCCCCCAAGTATTCCAGGCTTTTAGGGCTGACTTGTCTCGGTTGATAATGCAACCGTGAGATTCCAGATACTTGATTATCTTGTGAACGACCACTTCTAGTTTTTTTCACTGAGTGGTCTATCAGCAACAAGTCGTCTAGATATGCCATTATCGTTACACCTTGTGTCCCTAGTTTGGCCAATCGTAGGGCCAGAATTTTTGTGAACACTCGTGGTGCCGTGGCCAGACCGAAAGGTAAGGCTCTGAACTGAAAATGGCGCCCTTCTACTGCAAGGCGTAGAAATTTCTGGTGGGCCGGACAGATGGGAATATGCAAATAAGCATCCCTTATGTCGATCGAGGCTAACCATTCCTGCCCTTGTAGGGCGGTGGCCACCGATCGGATCGACTCCATCCGAAAAAAGTCCTGATATGTAGGAACTTGTTTAGCCCTTTTATATTCAATATGGGCCTCATGTCCCCATTTGGTTTGGGGACTGTGACAAGGTTCGAGTAAAACCCGAACCCGTTTTCTTTCAAGGGAACCTTCATGATTACCCTTGGGGCAATAGTTGCTCTAGTGCCAGAAGGAGGGATCCACTCTTCTGGGGATCGCTTGGCACGTTTGACCTTATAAAATGGGCAGGAGGAATGTCTTTTAACTCCAGCCTGTATCCCAGACTTACTGCGGGGATCACCCATCTCTGATGGTGTCCCGCCAGGTCTCTGTGAACAACTGAAGTCTTCCCCTCACCCGACTGAGTGGGGGCAACCCTTCATGACTTAGGGGGAGGTCTTGTACCTCTCTTGATCCAGGGTTTCTTGATACCCTGTGATTGTCCCTGATTTTCTGCCCCCTGGATTTGACCGCGGAGGCCGTCGGAACTGTTTCACAGCCGATGTGCCAGGGACTGGAGAAGTAGGCCTCCTAAAAGAAGGACTCCTACCCTTGTTCTTAACCGGTAAGAGTGAACTTTTACCGGCAGAAATTTTCTGGATATATTTGTCCAGATCTTCTCCAAATAAGCGTTCTCCATGAAATGGGAAGCTAACCAGCAGTTTTTTACAAGGAGCTTCAGCAGACCAGTTTTTGAGCCACAGAAGCCTACGCATATGTACTATAGACAGCGTAAAGCGGGAGGCCTGTTGGATTGTATCCTTTATGGCGTCCACCGCAAAACACAAGGCTCTAGGCAGGTCAGCTAAGGCCAGAGCCTGCTGATCTGGTAAGTCCCTTAAGACTTGTTTCAACTGATCTTTCACTGCTTGGCAGACTCCAATCGCTGCTACCGCAGGTTGTGTCACCATGCTTGCTGTAGAGAAAGCAGATTTTAGTAAAGACTCCAATTTTTTATCTATTGGGTCTTTGACATTGGAACATTATCTACTGGACATGTCAGTGATTTGTTAACAGAAGAGATGGCTGCGTCCACTGTAGGGACCCTCCATTTTTTTATGAACTTATCCTCCATGGGATAGATCACCGGAAATCTCTTGGGGGGAGCAAATATTTTATCAGGATGCTCCCAATCCTGGTAAATAAGCCCTTCTAATAAAGGGTGGATTGGGAAGGAACAGACAGCCTGGGGAGCTTTTAGCGACCCCAGCGAGGAAACCGTAGTGGATGGTGGTTCCGCCAGAGGCATTTTAAATGCTGATCGGACCATATTAGTCAGAGACTGAACCCATAATCTTTCAGCCTGAGATGCTGAGAAAGGTTCTTCCACTGTTGATTCCTCCATAACTGAATCAACCTCATCCTGATCCCCTTCAGGTAGGTCGATCTCTGTGTGGGGCTGTTCCTTCACTAACAGGCACTCTGAAGGAGGAGACGGAGATCGGACGCGCTTTTCCTGAGACAGGGAAGCAGCGATCAATGCTGTTAATCTCTCTTCCAATCCTCCCAGAGTTGAGGATAAAACCTCCTCTGTTATATATACAGGAGCAGGTGGACTGGGGACAGCCGCAGCACCAGGCATTCCTGCGGGGTTTCTACAGCTACTGACCTCTGAATTCTCAGGGGAGATTGGTGCAGTGCAAGCATGCCCAATATCCTCAGAGCCCGATGGAGACCCCTTTGGCTTCCTGGAAGACTTATTTCCGGAGCGTCTGGACGACATATCCTTTAAGCACAAAGCTGAGGTATTCCCGTCGTCATACACCAATTTTTGCTGGTAATAGTCTAACACAGGTGCTGCTATATACCAGCTGGTGTCCACTAAAGTGCCTTTCTATGGGGATGCCTGCATCAACCGCCTCTGTGTGCCACTGTTTGTTGCTAGCTCTGTTTGCATGCAGCTGACACTTGTACTGTGTCTTTTAACCATGCTGGGACGCCCGCACATGCGCAGAAGCGCCGCGGCGCGCATCGAGCGTCATCCACCCGCCCCGCCCCTTTTTTTCATAGGAGGCGCGTGCACGCGCCCGCGCGCGCGCCCGTGCGCCAACGGCGCCCTTTTCGAAAACCAACAGAGGACTAGGAGCCAGGGCCCTTTTTGCCGGAGGGCCTGTGCGGTGGATGAACGCAGCAACAGGGCAGAGGAAGTGGATTCCCACAGAGAAACTTACCAGCTGCCTGGACCTTTTGAGTTGAGAAAACCAAAGATCCACATTACAAGAAAAATGGACTACAGCGGCCTCTAGTGGTTTAACACAGGTACCGCGGTCCCTGTTTTTTTTTTTTTTTTTTCTTGACTACTATTAAAATTTTACATTTTCAGTAGTTATAGGCAAACACAGATATTTAGCGGGAATACCGTTAGGTAACAGACAGAAAGACAAATTAGGCTTGGGGGTCCCCCAATAGAACCAAGTTCCTGAGGGCCCCCACTTACCTGATCCCCGCCGCAGGACTTTGTTTGGTCCACAAAAGTCCAAACTTCACCTATCACGGCAGGCATTGTAATTAAACCTTCAGGGACCGGGTTCCCAAGGATTCCACTCCCCTGGACCTGTATAGCACCCTGCACAGACAGCGTCTTGGTCGTGGGTATGACCAGAGCTCTGGATCCCAGGGTCCAGCCCTCCTAAGAGAAGCATTACAGGCAAAACCTTGCTCTTCTGCTGCAAGGCCCGGGTACCGACCGTTTAGCTATGAAGCTTTTTTGGTGGGATCCGGAACAGCTTACTAAGGCCCAAAAGAACCTGTACGCAAGCCCAGTGAAAACACATGTTACTCTTTGGCCAACACCTTAGACACTGGCAAAAAACTGAGGTGCTCCCGGGTGGGAGGGGCTTATATAGGGGAGGGTACTTCCGGTTTGGAATTGGCCAGTGCCAACACCTGAAGGTAATCTATATAACCCATTAGTAATGACTAAGTCGCTCTGTGTCCCGTGATGTACGAAAAAGAAAACCATGTTAAATGGACTGTAGTGTGTTTCTGCAAAACTGAAAACGCACTAAAAAATGCATAGGTGTGAACCAGGCCTAAAGTTGCTATACGTGCACAGGTTTTTTGTTCAGATCACTAGCTGACAGGTGCGTGCATCTACACAAGCGATACTGGGACACTGTATTCTGATGGGGGGGGACTCCCCGCTGTCAGAATACACCGATTAGTGCTGTAGCCGATTGGCTGAAAGCCACTAATTGAACAAGGTTCTGTCTAACAGGGAGGGCTAGACCCAAACTGAAATTAAGGCCATGTCTGCTCAACTGGACTTGCTCCAGCAGGCCCGCTCCACTACTGCGACTTGTCCCCTCAGCTTTTAGACCCCTTTCTCACTGGGGTGCGGGCTGCGTTAGCGGTAAAGTGCTGCTAGTTTTAGCTGCGCTTTACTGCTGTTTAAACTACGCTTTCAGACGCTAGCGGGGCACTTTTAACTCCCGCTAGCGGCTGAAGAAAGGGTTAAAACCGGCTGTGTTGCGGCACTGCCAAAGCGATTTGCAGTCGCTTCGCCAGCACTGCCCATTCATTCCAATGGGCATGGGGCGGTTTAGGAGCAGTGTATACAGCGCTACTAAACCACCCCAAAGATGCTGCTTGCGGGACCTTTTCTAATGTCCTGCAAGCGCACCTCCCCAGCGTGAAAGCACTCGGGCTTTCACACTGAGGACACATTTTTCAGGCGCTTTACAGTCGTTATTTTTAGCGCTAAAATGTCTGAAAAACTCCTCAGTGTGAAAGGGGTCTTAAATTCCTGGCTGTGGTCACACTCCAGCCTCCCCATCATACCATACTGTGTTAATGTCCCTCTATGGTATGTGATGATGTTACAGCTTTGGGGTGAAGGAAGAGAAATTAGAATCGGGTAAGTGAAAGAGGTTACCCCCCCCCCCCCCCAATACACTGCAAGGCTGGACTTTTTTACTGTCCTGGAGTTGGACTGTATTATTATGATAAGAGTTTTTGATAGGTTTGGAATTCCTGGGACTTCTGAGGTGCTCCATAGATGTATTCCATATACACACACGCATTATATGTTATTAAAAAAAAAACATTTTTTAAACAGGATATAATGTGTATGGGGAATACATTTATGTAACACCTCAGAAGGCCCAGGAATTCCTAACCTGTTCAAGAATGTTACTTTCTCTGTCAGTAAACCTGCAAAGTACAGGGCAGGTTTACAGCACAGAGTTGTATAGAGGTGTAGCGCTACCCCCAGTTTAGAGAGCCGCTGGATTTGTTTTCGGGCCCTGTGTACAGCACCACCAACCCCCAGCAATCTGCTCGACCCACTCTGGCACAGCTAGTCTAGGGGTTATATTTTTATCACATTCAAATAGTATTGCAAGGAATAATCTCCTAACAGTAAGACAACACACTGAGGCCAGAGATTAAATATAACAGTTTACTCTTATATCAAAAGTAGCATAGGCAGAACACAACATATGCAATTGGTTAGCAGAGCCCTGCAGAATTCAACACAGCATACAATAATGGCGCTGCGGGGTACTTCACCACGTGTAGCTATTATGGTATGCGCGCCCTATGGCGCACTAAACAATATCCTAACTTCCCACCCCGGTCAGGCCTGACATGGAGTAAATCTCAGTCACCTCCTATATGTATTTCTTCGCATGCCAGCTTTCGGTGGTGCACTTGATGAATAGCACTTTGTAATCCACAACCAGGCAATAACTTGAAACACTATACTGGGGGGGGGGGGGGCACTTCAACTCTGTCCTGCTACCGGTCCCCCCGGGGAACAGCAAATAAACAAAACTGTGGACCTATGCAGTCTATAGGCCTGAACACGGCACAGTCTATTGGTCTGGGCAGGTGCCCGCTCACCACTCTGGACGCGATCCCAGTCCGGAATGTCCACCCTGCTGTGTATCCGCACAAAGCGTCTGCAAAGATCTGGTCCCCGATCCAACTTATGTCCTCACTCCACAAGTCAGATGCCACCCAGGCTCCGCAGTGGGGTGGAAGGCTCTTTGGAAGTTGCGCAAGGCCCAGGCTTCAGGCCTTGCACTGCAGCAGATCCGCACAGGAAGAAACTCTTGCTTGCAGCGCGGTGTCCAAAGAGGCCGAGCTCCGCCTCGCCTCCTCCTTAAATAACCCCTCCCATGAGTCTCTGCGGTGGCTAACTGCACTCTGGGTGCCGAACGGGGTTCTGGGTAACGTAGTCCCGGGGCCTTAAAGGAGACCCCGCTACACACTCCCCCCACTTAAACTCTTTGGAGTCAACCGGGTGCCCATCATCTCCAGTGAGCTCCAACCTGAATGAGAAGCACATGAAAAGAGTGGAGAAGACCCCTCAGAAGAAATGCAAAGTTCCTCAGAAGGAACGCACCCCAAAGAAAAAGAGATAGTGTCCCTCAGTGGGTAGTTACACCCACCAAAAGGAGGGAGATCAATGCATACCAGGCCCAAGAGAGGCTTAAGTCCAAAGAGAAATGGAGGAAAGAAAGCCAAAAGGGACAATGCAAAGATCAAAGGAAAGAGACCCCTACGAAGCGATATCCAGAGAAGCTGGTGGGTCCCTCTCTCCGATAGTACCAGTTCAAGTGGAGGGAGTCCACACAAGAGCCATATTGGATACTGGGGCGCAAGTAACCCTGTTGTACCGGGACTTTTATGACAAGCATTTAAGTCACCTACCCATCCAGAAGATTGAAGAGTTGGAGATATGGGGAATTGGGACAGAGAGTTTCCCTTATGATGGCTATCTGCCTATAAAACTGACTTTTGACCTGTCCATAGCCGGAAAGGCTGAAGTGTTTGACACCTTAGCTGTGGTGTGCCCCCGACCGCCTGGAGCTAACAAGAGTTCCCTGATAATAGGGACAAACACGGATCTGGTCCGAAGACTTCTGGCCCCTTTGATAAGAAGGAAAGACCCCACAGCCACTGAGATCCACCCAATGTTGAAGACAGCCTACCAACGGCTGATCTTGGAACAGAAGGCCCCGGAAGAGGGGTCGGGAAGGTCTGGAGGCTGGGAAAAAGGGGAATAGTGCTACAGCCTGGTGAAGTAACCTTCTTGAAAGCCACAGTGAAACTCACTTGGGAGCAGCCTGGCCCTTTTGTCATGTTGGAACCCGACCCAAGGGAAGAACATTCGGGCCTAGAAGTAGTCCCAGAAGTGGTTCCAGTGAGGGCCCTGAAGAAGGCTCATTGTAAAGTGCCTGTGAGCGTCAGAAATACCACGGATGGTCCCATGGAAATCCCAGCTAGGCTGTTACTGAGCCCAGCTACCCCAGTTGCTTCGCCAGATGTGGACAAGACAGATAGAGAAAGTATTGTGTGGGAGAAAATTTCCATGGAGAATCCAAATCTGCCCAGGGCTTGGAAGGAAAGAGCCAAGGCCCAGTTGACCAGGTGGGAAAGGATCTTTTCCCAAGATGAATTCGATGTGGGGTGTGCTAGGAGTGCCACCCATCGGATCCGCCTCCAGGAAGACAAACCCTTCAGGGAAAGGGTTAGGCGGGTTCCACTAGCAGACCTCGAAGACTTGAGGGAGCAGCTCGTCGAGTTCAAGCGAACAGGGGTGATTCGAGAATCTAGAAGTCCCTATGCCTCCCCTATAGTGGTGGTCCGGAAGAAGAATGGGTCACTGAGGCTGTGCATAGACTATAGGACCCTCAACAGGAGAGCCATACCGGACCAGTATACCACTCAAAGGATAGAGGATGCCCTACAGAGCTTGTCTGGAGCCAAGTGGTTCAGTGTTATGGACCTCAAGAGCGGGTACTATCAGATCCCGATGCATCCAGAAGACAAAGAGATGACGGCTTTCATAACTCCGGTGGGGTTTTTTGAATTTAACCGGATGCCTCAAGGTCTGTCTGGAGCTCCAGCCACCTTCCAACGTCTCATGGAGAAGACAGTGGGAGATATGAACCTCATCGAAGTCCTCGTATACTTGGATGACATCATTGTCTTCGGAAGAACCTTGGAGGAGCATGAGGAGAGACTGGAGAAAGTTTTGAAGAGACTGAGTGAGGAAGGGCTCAAGCTCTCACCGGAAAAGTGCCAATTCTATCAGTCGTCAGTCAACTATTTGGGACATATAGTGTCTGAAGATGGGGTAGCCACAGACCCCGATCAGAAGAGATAGGGGTTACCATAGTAGGAGTTCCCAAGCAATACTGTGGAGTAACCCAACTGGGGGAAGATAACTTACCAAAACTGTCTAAGAAGGAGCTGAGATCTGACCAATTGGAAGACCCCATGGGGAGATTGGTCCTAGAGGCCCTGGAGAATCAGGACTGGAACAGACTCTTACGCCACCCTTCAAAGGAAGCTCGCCTGTTGAGGAAAGAGTGGGACAAGTTACAGGTGCACCAGGGAGGGGTCTACCGAAGGGGCCCCTCTGGTGACCTAGAAGACAAATGGCAACTGTTCTTGCCGGAGAAGTACCGAGAGACAGTCCTGGTTGCCCTGCACGACAACCATGGCCACCTAGGGGCGGAAAGGACTTTCCAACTCGTTAGGGACCGTTTCTATTGGCCCTGCATGAGGGCTGAAGTTGAAGAATACTGCCACTCATGTGCACGATGCATCCAGAGAAAGACTTTACCTCATCAAGCTGCCCCAATGGGCCATCTACAAAGTCAAGGCCCACTTGACCTGGTATGCATTGATTTTCTCTGCCTCTAACCCGACCTGAGTGGACTAGGAAATTAATTAATAATAATTTAAATTTAGATAGTGAAGGAAGTTCCCCGCTCAAGCCAATGACGTAGGCGGGTCCGACATACCGAGGGGGCGGACCTGATGGGGAACTGCTCTCACTTTGGCAATACATGTATAGACCCGCCCCTTCTCATGTTCCGCATCTGGTCCACTGAGCGGACCTGATGGGGAACTTTAGAAGGGGCGGGTCTATACATTTAAAATACTGAGAGGGAGTTCCCCATCAGGTCCGCCCAGGCACAACCAATAAAGGACAGCGCTGGACATCGGGATCGCCGCGGGACACTGGATTTCACCGCTGGAATGTTTTTAGTTTTTTTTTTTTAAAAAAGGACTTTTTCAAGGTGTTTGTGTGTTTTTTTTAAACATTTTTTTACGCTTTCTTTGTGAAATGGTAGGGGTACAATGTACCCCTTACCAATTCACATAGGGGGGGGCCGGGATCTGGGGGTCCCCTTTGTTAAAGGGGTCTTCCAGATTCCGATAAGCCCCCCGCCCGCAGACCCCCACAACCACCGGGCAAGGGTTGTGGGGATGAGGCCCTTGTCCCCATCAACATGGGGACATCCTCCCCATGTTGAGGGCATGTGGCCTGGTACGGTTCAGGAGGGAGGGGGGGCCGCTCTCTCGTCCCCCCCTTTTCCCCTGCGGCCGGCCAGGTTGCGTGCTCGGATAAGGGGTCTGGTATGGATTTTTAGGGGGACTCCACGGCATTTTTTTTTTAATTTGGGGTGGAGTTCCCCTTAAAATCCATGCCAGATCTGAAGTGCCTGGAATGGATATTTGGGGGAACCCCACGTCAATTTTTTTTTAAATTTGCGGCAGGGTTCCCCTTAATATCCATTCCAGACCTGAAGGGCCTGGTAATTGAATTCTGGGGAACCCCCACGCTTTTTTTTTTTTTTTTTTATCAATGACTTTTGAATGTATTGCCGGGAGCCGACAATTCATTAATAGCCGCGAGTCAGTTTTAAATGACTTTTTTTCTTTCAAAAATGACATTTTTTGCAGGGACAGTTCTAAGCACGGGAAACATGCGCCACTTCACATGCATATCATACACACCCCCCAGGTACGAAATTTAAAGGAATATTTCACTTTTATTTTTTTATTTTAAGCATTATTAAAATCACTGCTCCTGAAAAAACGGCCGTTTTTAAAACTTTTTTTTGCATTGATACATGTCCCCTGGGGCAGGACCCGGGTCCCCAAACACTTTTTAGGACAATAACTTGCATATCAGCCTTTATAATTAACACTTTAGATTTCGAACGTTCGAGTCCATTGTATTTAATAGGGTTCTAAAGTTTACACGAACATTTTGTCTGTTCGCAGGTTCTGGTGCGAACCGAACAGGGGGGTGTTCGGCTCATCCCTGTTTGACACACACGCTGCAAAAACTATTTAAAAAATGAAGGTAGACAGTACAGTTACAATAATTAAAGTGAAGTTCCCCTGGCCTTCTTTCACTATCCCAGCGCTAAAGAAGCTCACAGGTGACTTATAACAGACTACAATGAATACGTGACCGTATTCATTAACCCAAATGTTCACTATATGTATCTATATCAGCAGCCGCTTAAACACAACAAATATTTTGCAGAACATAAAACTATAAAACTTATAAAAAACACAATCAAATCCCTGGGTAGGATAATGAAAGTTTTCTATAGCAGCGCTCAGGTGGTCAATAGACTCCCTTGTCCACTCACTCTTATTTACAGTTCATAAGAGTACATATAGAACTTATGAAAAAAATGTTGTTGTAAATGACATATAGCTCCAGATGTCTTCGTAATATGATCCACTTTAAATCATCAGTTGTATCCCCTTTCGGGTGGGTACTCACCACACACAGGATTTAAACAGGCACCTCACAGATCCCATCCGATGGTCATCCGATCATCCTAATCCTGGTTCTGATTACTCCTTCTAAAGCCTCCAGAGATCACCCGATAATCACCAGCAGATGTTCAAAGTGAAAAGAAAGAGAAGCCACCAATAGTGTAATCCCGTAGAGTATCTTTTAAGCAGTCTATAAAAATTGTTTCCACAACATATCTTCCATATGGTAAAAATCAAGCAGTAAAATAGCAGCAGTGTAATTCAAAACCGCCGTGCTGTTCCCCCAGGCTCCTAACAGGTGCAGTGTATCAGCTGGTACAGCTTGTGTTTAACCAGACTTACTGCCGCTTCCTGTGTTTGGAGCGCACCTGGAACGCACCAACGTCACTTCCTTTCAGCCGCAAAGTCACACCCTGACGTTTCGTCTTCTCGACTTCCTCTGAGGGCGTGACTCTGCAGCACGGCTCACAGGAATATATACACACACAAGTGATTGAGAGACAAGTTTAACCCCTCCTATATGCTAATCAATGCCATTTAATTACTCAAATCGGCAGAACACATTGTAGTCACAGGGGTCTCGTCATTTTAAATCACTTAACACATTAAATCAACAATAACCTCTTATACATTGATCTTGAAAAGCGTTATTAAGATAATAATAACATAATCGAATAGTTAAAATAAATCAATAAAAGCTGAGTCTCCATAATATTATTCATTATCACAGATAAGCACCCAGCACTAGCGCCATCTTGAGTATGAATACCAAACAGCAGTCTAAATTTCTACAAAAATAGGAATAAATTATATATATTGTGACAGCAGGAAGGTAAAGTCACCTGGTTGCATCCAGGGGGGTAGGTATATTTCTCCCAGATTCAGGCTTTATGCCGACTTATACAACTAGGGAGAGAGTTGATGAAGCCCAGCTGAGGCTAGTGGGCTCATGGATGATTCATACCTCTAGGGAGAGGGCTGGGCGTCGTGCAGGCAGGGAGTTGATGAGACCAGCTGAAGCTTGTCAGCTCGTTTAAGGCCTCTATAAAAACTCCCAGATTCATTAGGTGTTTGCTCATGCCTGGACCCAGACCTGTGTGGACTGTCTAGGGAGAGTGAACCCCTGTGCGGTGAGACAAAGCCTGTGTGGCTATTTGCTTGGACACTTACTAAACCAGGGACTTAGGGACTAGGACAGCACCAGGCTGATCCCAGTTGTTAGTTAGGAAACCTGCATGTTTAGTCAGAGGTCAAGTTGACCAGGGTTTATTTTGTTTATGTTTCTTTTTGCTTTGCTGTGTTTTTTTGTCACTGTAAATAGAGAAATAAACCGCACCTTTTTGATCTTGAAAACCACAACCTCCGTCTGCTGGGCCTGTTTTTGTGTGGGGAGCCCATCCAGGGGATCACACACACCCGCTGCCGAGCTAACCCCCTCACAGTTGGTGGAGAATGCGGGCAGTTTTTTTTTAGGCCAGCATGGAGGAGATACTGAAACAGCTGGCTCTAGCAAATGCCAATCAACAGCAGACAAATGCAGGTTTTCAAAAGAGCCTTGCAGCTCAACAACAGAGCTTCGCAGCCCAGCAGCAAGCTCATCAACAGAGCCTTGCAGCCCAGCAGCAAGCTCATCAACAGAGCCTTGCAACTTTGCAACAGAGTCTGGAGGCTCAGCAACAAGCCCAGCAGCGATCTGAGGCCCGCTTCATAGACCTATTGCAGAAGCAAGAGCAGAGACTACAACAACAGATGGAAGCAGTAATGCAGCAACGTCCGCAGACCAGTGAGGAAAGCCGTCCCACTAATACCGCGTCCTTTGGGGTGAGTCGTTTATTGACAAAAATGACTGGAGAGGATGATCCAGAGGTATTTTTGACCACATTTGAAAGGACTGCTGAAAGGGAAAAGTGGCCTGAGGAGCAGTGGGCTGGACTGGTGGCTCCTCTGTTAACTGGTGAATCGCAGAAAGCTTACTATGACCTAGAGTCTGACCAAGCAAAAGACTATGTGATGCTAAAAGCTGAAATATTGGCAAGGCTGGGTGTCACCCTGGCTGTCCGGGCTCAGCGTGTGCATAACTGGACTTTCCAGCTTGGAAAACCCCCCAGGTCTCAAATGTATGATCTCATTCACCTGAGCAGGAAGTGGCTACAGCCAGAGACTTTGTCCGCACCAGAGATTGTGGAACGTGTTGTAATGGATCGGTTTTTGAGAGCTCTTCCTACTGCCATCCAAAAGTGGGTAAGCCATGGAGACCCAGAGACGGCCGATGGTCTTGTGGATCGTGTAGAGAAATACTTGGCTACAGAGAACCTGACGGCCTCTTCCAGAGACTCTCGGACTTTCCACCCTAAGACCAGACCATCCCCAGGGGCGGATAAGAGGATTCCAAGGGGTGAGGGTGGAGAGAGTGAGAGGGTGGGAGCTCTACCCAAAGTTTGGCGAGAACAGCCTGGGAAGTCAGGGGCTCAAGAGGCAGCCAAAAGGATTGTTTGCTACCGCTGCCGGCAAGCGGGACATATTGCAGCAAATTGCCCGGTTGTGGAGGAACCCATGCAATGTGACTTTCTGACGGACAGACGTCAGTCGCTGTGTGCGACAGTCGCATGCACTGCCATTCGGGGAACTGAGAAACATTTATGCAAAATGTGTACTAATGGTAGAAATGTTGTGGTATTGCTGGATTCAGGTAGCCTTGTGACCCTGATAAAGGCTGAATTAGTTAAAACAGAGGTCTCTGGGAATAGCAAGGTAGCTGTTATTTGTGTGCATGGGGACACCCGAGAGTATCCAGTGACTACAGTGTGTTTCGAGACCCCCAAAGGTACCCTCTCTCATCCAGTGGGGTTAGTATCTCAATTACCGCATGATGCCATTGTGGGAAGGGATTTTCCGAAGTTCTGGGAACTGTGGGATGATCCTGAGCCCCCCACTGGTGCCCCTATGTACCAGGAATGTGATAGCCAGAACTCCTCTGAGAGTGGTGAGGACTCTCCCGAATTTCCCTTGTCAGTATTGGCAGGGGAGACTCAAGAAACTGGAGAGGAGCCCACCTCCTCAGACGAAAACCTACCGTCTGTGGAGTTTTCTGATCTTGAGGTTCACAGGGAAAATTTTGCCACAGAACAGTTAAAAGACCCCGCCCTAATAAAGGCACGGGAAAACGTAGTGGAAATAGATGGCGAGTTAGTGAACCCAGATAATACCTGCACTTACCCATACTTCAGCGTAGAGAAGGACCTACTGTATCGGGTGGCAAAAAGGGCAGAAGAAATCGTTGAGCAGCTTGTGGTGCCCAAACCTTACAGGAAGTTGGTGTTGGAGTTGGCCCATGGGCACATTCTTGGAGGTCATCTGGGGACAGAGAAAACCCGAGAGAGGGTATTACAGAGATTCTATTGGCCTGGAGGGATAGAGAGTCCCTAGTCGCAGAAACTTGGTCACCAGCTCAAACTGGTTGCGTGATTCCGGAGGTTGGAATAGCAGCAACCTTGTCACAACCCCAACAACAGGAGGTTAAGGAGTTTGTGCTTCGCAACAAGGAGGTGTTCTCTGAGCTGCCGGGACAAACATCTGGGGTAGAGCATGATATTATTACCCCGCCCGGTGAAAGGGTGAAATTAAAACCCTATCGGATCCCAGAGGCCCGACGGGAGGCAATACGGGAGGAAGTACAGAAAATGCTGAACTTAGGGGTGATAGAGGAGTCCCAAAGTGATTGGTCTAGTCCCATTGTGTTGGTGCCTAAACCGGATGGGAGCTGGCGATTTTGTAACGATTTTCGTCAGTTGAACAAAGTTACAAAATTTGACACCTACCCCATGCCACGTATAGATGAGTTGATCGACCGGCTGGGAACAGCCCGATACATGACGACTCTTGACCTCACAAAAGGGTATTGGCAAATTCCCCTGGCCAAGTCGGCCAAAGAGAAAACCGCATTTGTAACCCCAGACGGGGCGTTCCAATATAAGAGAATGCCGTTCGGGTTACAGAATGCGCCAGCCACATTCCAGCGGAAAATGGACCAGATACTGAGGCCCCATCGGAAGTATGCTGCGGCTTACCTGGATGACGTAATTGTCCATAGCACAGATTGGGCCTCACATCTGCCAAAGGTGCAAGCTGTCCTAAACTCTATCCGGGAAGCAGGGTTTACGGCTAACCCCAAGAAGTGTACCATTGGGCAGGAGGAGGCCAAATATCTTGGGTACACCATTGGGAGGGGAGTAATAAAACCCCAACTCAACAAAGTCGAGGCCATCCAGAGTTGGCCACGTCCCAACAGCAAGAAGCAGGTACGAGCCTTTCTGGGAATCGCGGGGTATTATCGGCGCTTCATTCCCCACTTTGCTTCTAAGGCTGTGCCCCTAACCAACCTGACGAAAGGGAAAGGGTCGGTCATGATTAAATGGACCCCCGAGGCTGAGGCAGCATTCCAATTATTGAAACAAGCCTTATGTAGCCAGCCAGTGTTGTACTCACCCGACTTCTCTAAAGACTTTGTCGTACAAAGTGATGCGTCAGATGTGGGGTTAGGAGCAGTATTGTCCCAGGTCTGGAACGGGGAAGAGCACCCAGTCATTTACCTCAGCAGGAAGTTGAAGTCCCATGAGGTAAATTACGCCACGGTTGAAAAGGAGTGTTTAGCGGTGAAGTGGGCTCTAGATTCGGTACTATCTGCTAGGTAGGCACTTTGACATGGTTACGGATCACGCTCCGTTAAAGTGGATGGCTCAAAACAAGGAGACAAATAGAAGAGTGAATAGGTGGTTCCTGGCCTTACAGGAATTCAACTTCACAGTAAAGCATCACCCTGGCGTTCAAATGGGGAATGTGGATGCTTTGTCTCGAGTACATGAATGCCTGATTGCTGGTGTTCCAACCCCAAGGTTAAAACAAGAGGGGGGGGTATGTGACAGCAGGAAGGTAAAGTCACCTGGTTGCATCCAGGGGGGTAGGTATATTTCTCCCAGATTCAGGCTTTATGCCGACTTATACAACTAGGGAGAGAGTTGATGAAGCCCAGCTGAGGCTAGTGGGCTCATGGATGATTCATACCTCTAGGGAGAGGGCTGGGCGTCGTGCAGGCAGGGAGTTGATGAGACCAGCTGAAGCTTGTCAGCTCGTTTAAGGCCTCTATAAAAACTCCCAGATTCATTAGGTGTTTGCTCATGCCTGGACCCAGACCTGTGTGGACTGTCTAGGGAGAGTGAACCCCTGTGCGGTGAGACAAAGCCTGTGTGGCTATTTGCTTGGACACTTACTAAACCAGGGACTTAGGGACTAGGACAGCACCAGGCTGATCCCAGTTGTTAGTTAGGAAACCTGCATGTTTAGTCAGAGGTCAAGTTGACCAGGGTTTATTTTGTTTATGTTTCTTTTTGCTTTGCTGTGTTTTTTTGTCACTGTAAATAGAGAAATAAACCGCACCTTTTTGATCTTGAAAACCACAACCTCCGTCTGCTGGGCCTGTTTTTGTGTGGGGAGCCCATCCAGGGGATCACACACACCCGCTGCCGAGCTAACCCCCTCACAATATATATATACATATATACACATATATACATACACACACATACATATATATATATATATACACATACATATATACACACATACACATATACATACATATATATATATATATATATATATATATATATCTCAACACTCAACGTTAAAATACAATATTAAAATTAAATATATAAAATTTACTTCTAAAAAATCCTAAAACATACTACATAAAATGCTAATCGTCAAAATTGTTTCATAATTATGTTATTAATACCTAAAGGTTTATAAATAAATTCCACATATATATAATATAAACCTACTAAACGGTAAAACAAATAATAACACTAAAAGTCACTAATGAAACAATTTATATCTAACTCGACGTTTAACCCTTTGGGGGTGAGGGTATCCAAGGAATAAATCCAAAAAGTTTCTCGTTTGGATAATTCCCTTACCAAATTACTTCCTCTCCATGTAGGTTTAATATGGTCCACCCCCCAAAATTTCAAACCTATAGGGTTTTGATCATGATGTAGCTTAAAATGGAGAGACACATTATGGTCTTTAAACCCCAATTTAATATTCTTAATGTGTTCTCCAATCCTTACTTTAAGGCATCTTTTTGTCCGTCCCACATACATTAACCCACATGGGCATAATAACACATATACCACATGTGTGATATTACAAGTTATGAACTCTTTGATGGCGAATTCTTTTTTATTTACTGTGGATGTAAAGCAGTCAATACCTCTTATGGGTTCAGCTATTTCTCTACACGCCTTGCACTTACGGCAAGCAAAAAACCCTTTTTTGTCCCAAAAAGATATGGAAGATATGGAAGATATGTTGTGGAAACAATTTTTATAGACTGATTAAAAGATACTCTACGGGATTACACTATTGGTGGCTTCTCTTTCTTTTCACTTTGAACATCTGCTGGTGATTATCGGGTGATCTCTGGAGGCTTTAGAAGGAGTAATCAGAACCAGGATTAGGATGATCGGATGACCATCGGATGGGATCTGTGAGGTGCCTGTTTAAATCCTGTGTGTGGTGAGTACCCACCCGAAAGGGGATACAACTGATGATTTAAAGTGGATCATATTAAGAAGACATCTGGAGCTATATGTCATTTACAACAACATTTTTTTCATAAGTTCTATATGTACTCTTATGAACTGTAAATAAGAGTGAGTGGACAAGGGAGTCTATTGACCACCTGAGCGCTGCTATAGAAAACTTTCATTATCCTACCCAGGGATTTGATTGTGTTTTTTATAAGTTTTATAGTACAGTTACAATAATAATTCAATACAGGAGGAATCCGAGGACTCCGCTCATTAGAGCTTACAATCAAAGAGGGAGGTCAAGTGATACAAAATAAGTAAACCGTAGGGGTTGAGCTGATGGAGAAAGTAAAGACAATTTATTAGTTAGAGGCAGGATAGGCTTTTCTGAAGAGAAGGGTTTTCAGGGATCCCCTAAGGGTGAACAGAGGAGATAGTCGGACATATTCTGATAGGGAGTTCCAGATGGCAGAGGCTTGGGGGAAGTTGGGGAACATGAGGTCTTGTGAAGACTGAAGACAGGGTTAAAGCCACTTTCAGAAGGGTTTTCTGATCAGGTACACCTCAGTTTCCAGGTTTGGAAAGTCCATTCATCCCTATGGAAAGGTGTGTGTAAATTAAAGTGGTTGTAAACCCACTTGCACAACATGCAACTACAGGTAAGCCTAGATTAAGGCTTACCTGTAGGTGCATGAAATATCTCCTTAACCTACACGGTTAAGGAGATATTTGCTTTTGAAACCGGTGCCGCTGACGTCACGCGCATTCACACTATCGGGCCGGCATAGTAGCCGGATTTCTGAAGGGAGCTTGCCGGCCCGAGTGCACATGCGTGTGATGTCATCGCCGCTCCGGGGCCAATAAGCGCCGGAGTGGTGATACACGGAAGGCAGAGGGGAGCAACATAGCGGCGGCGACGGAGGTGTTCGAGCACCGCTGCGGGGGCTTCGATCTCAGGTAAGTGATTGATAATGAGCTCATTATGTCTTTCTTTTGCAGGTTGTAATAAAAAAAAAAAAAAAAAGGATTCGGAAGTTTACAACCACTAAAAAACAGGGAGAGGACTCCGTCCTCTTCCGTTTAGGCGGAACAGAGTGGAGGTGGCTGGACAGCAGAATCCTTTTACACCTGGCCGCTCAGAGCAGAGCCCGTGTTCGCTCTGCAGATACTGAGCAGACACGGATTTGTCATCCTACTTTGCTCCAATCATCAGGCAATTGGCTCACAAATCCCCTGCTGCTCGCAACAGAATCTGCCCGTGTGAAAGAGGCTTATGCCCTGGTTCACAATGATGCGATTTGACATGTCAAATTGGCGGCTATTGCCCACAATGGAACTGTTCGAGACATTGCGACACCAACTTTGCAACCGCACCAATTCCCAAAAGTAGTTTCTGTACTACTTTTGCCCATTTCCATAGACATCTGTGCAGAAAACCGCACAGATGTCTCTGAAATTGTTGGACCGACATGCGGGAATGAAATCGTACAAGTTCAGCTGAACTCGCACTATTTCAATCCCACAGCAGTTTGAACCTGGGCTAAAGAACAATTCCAGGATTAGATATTTTCAACATATTAACACTGGTCCAAGCTCAACCAATGTAAAGCCAACCATACATGGATCGAAATTCTGGCGGTTCAGCAGGGACCGGCCAAGAACCAATTCTAATATGGGCAGGATGATTGTACCGAAGTCAAACCATTGATCAACTTGGGGGCAACCAGCCGGTCAGATTTTTTCTATCCCTAACTTATAAGAGGTTCCACAGTGGAAGCACATGCATTCTTAGGATAGATGAAGGCAGGGCCGATCCGATACGGGGTGCAGGGGGTGCAATGCACCGAGGCGCCAGAGGGGAGGGGGCGCCAAAGTTTCAGGAGCATCGTTGGTCCAGAGTGTGTTGCCAACTAGTCTGGCGCCTGTGTTTTGTCCTAGACAAGTCACGAGCGCATGTCAGCGAGGGCGCCGTGACCTCCTCGTTCATTGCCCCCTACCTCCGCCGCCCACTGACCCGCCCGCCGGCAGCAGTGTCCACACCCCCGCCCAGCGCCCGCTGTATCCATACTAAGGAGGGAAGAGGAGGGAAGTTAGGTCCGCCCCACCTCCTCCCCATGTCCCCCCTGTGCCCGCCCACAACCCCTTGTGTGGCCAATCTGTGCCTGGAAAGGGGTGTGGGCGGGAGATTTCAAAGCAGCAAGATGCCAGTGACACCACGCTGCGCTGTGCTGGACACCGTCTCCTCCAGCCAGAGGCGGCTGTCAACACAGAGAGAGAGAGAGAGAGAGACGCACCTGGGGATGATTAAACCATGCTGGCGTTACCGCTGCACTGCTCTCCTATCAGTGAGATCTGTCAGTGTCCACTGACATGGAGGTGGCTCAGGAAGACATACTCCGCTGCTCCGCATGTTTCCCCCGCCCGCAGCCTTAGCCTTCACACATGGATGAGCAGGGAGTTGGGGACCGAGAGCACTACTACAGGACATGAGTAACTTCAGCAGAACAACTGGAGCTTCCTTTTACTTCAGATTCTGCACTGTACACTATGCAGCCTGGGACATTGATCCATCTTTCACTCCTCCTCTTCCCCCCCTCCTCCTCCTCTCCCCCCCCTCCTCCTCCTCTTCCCCGCATTTTGTGGGCACTAGTAGGCTGCATTTTGTGGGCACTAGTAGGCTGCATTTTGTGGGCACTAGTAGGCTGCATTTTGTAGGCACTAATAAGGCTGTATTTGGTGGGCACTAGTAGGCTGCATTTGGTGGGCACTGGTAGGCTACAGTTGGTGAGCAATGGTAGGCTGCAATTGGTGAGCAATGGTAGGCTGCAATTGGTGGGCACTGATGAGCTGCATTTGATGGGCACTGGTGAGGCTGCATTGATCTCTTTTACCATGTCTGCAGTCTCTGACAATCTCCTGTAGTATGTTTGCAGTCTCTGACCATCTCCTGTAGTATGTCTGCAGTCTCTGACCATCTCCTGTAGTATGTCTAGGGGCTCTTTATAAACAAACTCTCTAACAGAGGCCTTCTCTGTGTCCATTAGAGAGACCCCCCTGCAGGTCCAATTAGAGTACTCTGCTTCCCTTCCTGTATTTTGTTTATTGTTAAGAGATCGTGGGAGGATCCCAGGGTAACAATGACTCCTTAGGGGAGCATCTCTGTGTTTGAGTCCTTGCCATAGAAACATTTGTAAAGGGGGAGGAGTTAGTAAGGTGACCACGCCCTTATAGGGGCGCCAGAAATAAGCCGAGGACTCATATATGCTTCCGCTCGGCGGGAAAGGGTTAAATTCCTCATCTTTCCTCATACCTGAGCTCCTCCATGCCTCTTATCAGTTTCTTTTCACTCATGTAGGAAGGAAAGATAATCAAATATATGGGCTGGCTAACCAAGTATATATCCAGTTAACTCCACTTGCTTCTGAATCCCATGCTGAGTGGTTGGCCTGCTGCATTCTGAACACAGGAGGCTGGCCACTCGGCACAGGTGCCATGCATGTTTAGGCCTCATGTACACTGCTGCTGGTAAACGTACATTTAGGAGTTGGGTGTTTTTTTCTTCAGCTGCTTCTGAACTCTCCATGTTATTATACATGTAAACAGGGTTGTATAGTCGTTTCTAGGCAGTTGTGTTTGAACCCATTTTTTCCCTCTTTGCAAAAAATGCTTCTAGATGGATGTTCAGAGGAATTAGAAATGCCAAATACCTGTAACGGCTTGTAAACACTGCTTAACACAGTAACTCTTGTTTAGTTTAGACGTTTTTCATTTTAACCACTTAAAGGGGTTGTAAGGTTCAGCCATTTTTATAAAAAAAAAACTAACATTTCATACTTGCCTCCACTGTGCAGTTCATTTTGCACAGAGTGGCCCCGATCGTCCTTTTCTGGTGGTCCCATGGCAGCTCCTCCCCACAAGAGATAAACCCTCTGGGAAGCTCTCTCCTGAGGGGTATACCTTGCGGGCACGCTCCCATGCCATACTATCAGCGTCCATAGCCGCCGATTGCATGTCTTGGCCTTGCCCCCCAGCATCATTGGATTTTATTGACAGCAGCAGGAGCCAATGGCTGCTCTGCTATCAATCTATCCATTGAAGAGCCGACAAGACCTTAGGAAAGAAATGCGGGATCGAGCCCACAGAGATTCAGGTCTCAGGAAAGTAAAACGGGGGCTGAGGGGGGGTGGCGACTGCAAGGTGTATTTTCACCTTAATGCATAGGATGCTTTAAGGTGAAAAAACACGAAGGTTTACAACCCCTTTAAGGACCGAGCCTCTGAGATTTATTGTGTACAAGTTAAAAAGTTTTTTGCTAGAAAATTTTAGAACCCTCAAATATTATACATTTTTTCCTAACACCCTAGAGCAACCTTTCTGAACCTTTTCAACACAGAGGAACCCTTGAAATAGTTCTCCGGTCTCGGGGAACCCCTGCTAAAAATTACAGATCTACAATTCATGAAACCTTAGTGTGATGGTCAGTGAGAAGGATGGTCCTTACACTTTGTCATTGGGAAGAATTACCTCCTTACAGATAGCTAAAAAGATCAATGGTGTCAGTAGGAAATTATCTGAGAGGCAGAAATTGCCCAATGCTGAAGGAACCCCTAGCAACTTCTGGAGGAACCGTAGGGTTCCACGGAACCCTGGTTGAGAATCACTGCCCTAGAGAATAAAATGGCGGTCATTGCAATGTCACACCGTATTTGCGCAGCGGTCTTACAAGAGCATTTTTTGGGGAAAACACACTTTTTTTAATTAAAAATAATAACAGTAAAATTAACCTTATTTTTTTTATATTGTGGAATGGCAACACTTTTACCCTTAAAAATCCCCATTGGCGACATTTAAAAAAATTTCTACAGGTTACATATTTTGAGTTAGAGGTCTAGGGATAGAATTATTGCTCTCGCTCTATCGATCGCTGCCATACTGTACCTCACGTGTGGTTAAACAGAGTTTTCATATGCGGGCACTGCTCATGTATGCGTTTGCTTCTGCACATGAGCTTGGTGGGACGGGGCGCGTTTTTCTTATTTACACTTTAAAAAATAAATCCCTTTCGTATTACAAGGAATGTAAACATCCCTTGTAATAGAAAAAAGCATGACAGATCTTCTTAAATGTGAGATCTGGGGGTCAAAAAATAGGATTTTTATAACAGCTTACCTGTAAAATCCTTTTCTTGGAGTACATCACGGGACACAGAGCGGCATAGTCATTACTATGTGGGTTGTATAGTTTACCTTCAGGTGCTGGCACTGGCAACTTCCAAACCGGAAGTACCCTCCCCTATATAAGCCCCTCCCATCCGGGAGCACCTCAGTTTTGTAGCAAAGCAATAAGTGTCCCCAAAAGAGGGGTGGGAGCTCTGTGTCCCGTGATGTACTCCAAGAAAAGGATTTTACAGGTAAGCTGTTATAAAAATCCTATTTTCTTTCTCGTACATCACGGGACACAGAGCGGCATAGTCATTACTATGTGGGATGTCCTAAAGCAATGCCCAATGAGGGGGGGGGTACACCATACATAAGCTGAGCGCTATCAGACATGAGGATCTTTTGCGGCCTGCAACACACTGCGCCCAAAGGCGACATCCTCCTGACTTCTAACGTCCACCTGGTAGAACCTAGTAAACGTGTGTACTGAAGACCATGTTGCGGCCTTACAGATTTGAGCCAGGGAGGCCTGGTGATGCACTGCCCATGAAGTTCCAACTGCTCTCGTAGAGTGCGCCCTAACTTTGAACGGAGGCGGTCTCCTTCTCAAGCCATAGGCTTGCATAATGACCTGTCGAATCCACTTGGCTAAAGTAGATTTTGATGCTGCCTGACCCTTTCTGGGGCCTTCCGGCAGAATAAACAAAGTATCCGTTCTGCGAATCTGAGCAGTGGCTTTTAGATAAGCTTTAACTGCTCTTACTACATCCAAAGAATGTAATAACTTTTCCTCTACCGAGCTAGGTTTGGGGAAAAAAGAAGGAAGAACCACATCTTGGTTCAAATGAAACCTCGATACCACCTTAGGAAGAAAGGCTGGATGAGGACGTAACACTAGTCTGTCCTTATGGATAACCAGATATGGCTCCCTACAGGACATAGCGGCTAATTCCGACACTCTTTTAGCCGAACAAATGGCTACTAGACTAGAAAAAATCAATTTCCTGGTGAGAAGAACCAGGGAAATATGCTGTAATGGTTCAAATGGTTGTTTCTGTAGAACCGACAGAACCAGGTTTAAGTCCCATTGACATATGGGAATATTAACCGGAGGGCTAATACGCATCACTCCTTGTATAAAGGCTTTGACTAGTGAATGCGAAGCCAAGGGCCTCTGAAAAAATATTGACAAGGCCGAAATCTGACCCTTGATAGTACTCAAAGCAAGCTTCCTATCTACAGCCCACTGTAGGAAGTCCAGAATCCTACCTATTACGTACTTACGTGGATGCCATTTCTTGGCTTCACACCAGGCGATGTACGCCTTCCAGATTCTATAGTAGATCTGCCTGGATACCGGCTTCCTGGCATTGATCATGGTAGATACCACAGGATTAGAGCGACCTCTCTTTTTTAGAATGTGGGCTTCAATAGCCAGGCCGTCAGACCTAGGGCTGGTAAGGAAGGGTGGTATATCGGTCCTTGCGAAAGCAGGTCCGGACGATGTGGGAGGGTCCAAGGACTCCCCACAGACATCTTTACAATCTCCGCGTACCATGCTCTTCGGGGCCACGCTGGAGCTACCAGAATCACTGGTTTCTTTTCTACCCTGATTCTGCGGAGTAATCGAGGTAACAATTGTGGCGGTGGGAATGCATATATCAGCTTGAACTGATCCCAAGGGAACACTAGGGCATCCGAGCCGCAAGCTAGGGGATCCCTTGTCCAAGAGACAAACCTGTCCACTTTTGCGTTGAATCTGGATGCTAGCAGATCTACATCCGGTGTTCCCCACCGCTGACATATTGTCCGGAAAACCTCGGGATGAAGGGACCATTCCCCTGGGCATAATTGTTGTCGACTTAGAAAGTCCGCCTTCCAATTCTCCACTCCTGGAATGAATACCGCAGATATGGCTGGGACATATCTTTCTGCCCATTTCAGGATGCAATTTACTTCCCTCTGGGCTGCACGACTCCTGGTGCCACCCTGATGATTGATATATGCCACTGCCGTGGCATTGTCCAATTGAATTCTGACAGGGGACCCTTGGAGTTTGGATGTCCATGCTACTAGGGCATACCGGGCTGCTCGTATCTCTAAGAGATTGATGGGCAGGGCCTTTTCTGCATCCGACCATCTGCCCTGGAGAGACCATTGCTCCAGTACTGCTCCCCAGCCTATAAGGCTGGCATCTGTAGTGACCACCTTCCAAGAAATCGGACTGAAGGATTTCCCTTTTTCCAGATTCTGGGGAACCAACCACCAACGGAGGCTCTTGCGAACGGAAGGGGACAAGGACATTGGTAAGTCTAGGGCCTGAACTTTTTTGTTCCAGGCTGACAGTATGGCCCTTTGCAAATTCCTTGAATGGAATTGACCGTAGGGTACTGCTTCGAATGATGCCACCATTTTTCCCAGCAGCCTCATGCACAGGCGTATGGATGGCTGTCTTTTTGTACCCACTAGGTGGATCAAATCTCTCAAAGACGACACCTTTTCTTGAGGCAAGAAATTTTTTCTCTGGTCTGAATCCAGCCTTAGCCCCAAGTATTCCAGACTTTTGACTGGTTTTAGGGCTGACTTGTCTCGGTTGATAATCCAACCGTGATATTCCAGATACACGATTGTCTCGTGAACAACCACTTCTAGTTTTTCCACTGAGTGGTCTATCAGCAACAAGTCGTCTAGATATGCCATTATCGTTACACCTCGTGTTCTTAGATTGGCCAATAATGGGGCCAGAATTTTTGTGAACACTCGTGGTGCTGTGGCCAGACCGAAGGGTAAGGCTCTGAACTGAAAATGGCGCCCTTCTACCGCAAAGCGTAGAAATTTTTGGTGGACTGGAAAGATGGGAATGTGCAAATAAGCATCTTTGATGTCGATCGAGGCTAACCATTCCTCCCCTTGTAGGGCAGTGGCCACCGATCGGATCGACTCCATCCGGAAAGTCCTGATATGTAGGAATTTGTTTAGCCCTTTTAGATTTAATATGGGCCTCACGTCCCCGTTTGGCTTCGGGACTGTAAAGAGGTTTGAGTAAAACCCGAACCCCCATTCTTCCAGGGGAACCTCTATAATTACTGCTTGGAGCAATAATTGTTCTAGTGCCAACAGGAGGGATCCTCTCTTCTGGGGATCCCTTGGCACGTTTGACCTTATAAAATGGGAAGGAGGGGAGTCTTTTAACTCCAATTTGTATCCCAGACTTACTGCGGAGAGCACCCATCTGTCTCTGATCGTGTCCCGCCAGGTCTCTGCGAACAAATGAAGTCTTCCCCCCACCCGATTGAGTGGGGGCAACCCTTCATGCATTTGACTTTGGGGGAGGTTTTGTACCTCTCCTGATCCAGGGTTTCTTGTTACCCTGCAATTGTCCCTGATTTTTACCCCCGGGATTTGACCGAGGAGGCCGTCGGAACTGTTTCACAGCCGATGTCCTAGGGACTGGAGAAGCAGGCCTCTTAAAAGAGGGACCTCTAACTCTGTTTTTAACCGGCAAAAGTGTACTTTTACCGCTGGAAATTTTCTGGATATATTTGTCCAGGTCTTCCCCGAATAAGCGTTCACCATGAAATGGGAAGCTGACCAGCAATTTTTTACAGGGAGCTTCAGCAGACCAGTTTTTGAGCCACAGAAGCCTGTGCATATGTACTACAGACAGCGTAAGGCGGGAGGCCTGATGGATTGAATCCTTTATAGCGTCAACCGCAAAGCATAAGGCTCTAGGTAGATCAGCTAGGGCAAGAGCCTGCTGATCTGGCAAGTCTCTTAAGACCTGTTTCAACTGATCCTTCACTGCTTGGCAGACCCCAATAGCTGCCACTGCTGGTTGTGTCACCAAGCCTGCTGTAGCAAAAGCAGATTTTAATAAGGACCCTAATTTTTTATCTATTGGGTCCTTGAACATTTGGACATTATCCACTGGACATGTCAGTGATTTATTCACACAAGAGATGGCTGCGTCCACTGTAGGGACCCTCCATTTTTTGATGAACTTATCCTCCATGGGATAGACCACCTGAAATCTCTTGGGAGGAGTAAATATTTTATCAGGATGCTCCCAATCCTGGTAAATGAGCCCTTCCAGTAAAGGATGGATCGGAAAGGAACAAACAGTCTGGGGAGCTTTTAGCGACCCCAACGAGGAGACAGAAGTGGATGATGGCTCCACAAGGGGCATTTTAAATGCTGATCGGACCATGTTAGTCAGGGACTGAACCCATAATCTTTCAGCATGTGATGCTGAGAATGGCTCTTCCACTGTTGATTCCTCTACAACAGAATCGACCTCATCCTGATCCCCTTCAGGTAGGTCGATCCCTGTATGGGACTGTTGCTCTGCTAACAGGTACTCTGAGGGAGGAGACAGAGATCGAGCGCTTTTTCCCTGTGACAGGGAAGCAGCGATCAATGTTGACAATCTCTCTTCCAGCCCTCCCAGAGCTGAGGAAAAAACCTCCTCTGTTACATACACAGGAGCAGGTGAACTGAGGACAGCCACAGTACCAGGTACTCCTGAGGGTGCTCTACGGTCACTAACCTCTGATTCTTCAGGGGAGATTGGTGCAGCCGAAGCATGCCCAAGATCCTCAGAGCCCGATGGAGACCCCCTATGCTTCCTGAGATTTTTAGTCCCGGAGTTTTTAGACGGCATATTCCTAAGCCCAAAGCTGAGGTATTCCAGCCGAAATACACCACTTACTGACAATAGTCTAGCACAATTGCTGCTATAAAAACAGTTGGTGTCTACTAATGTGCCTTTCTATGGGGATGCCTGCATCAACCGCTTGCTGTATGCCTTTTTTAAATGTTGCCAGCTCTGTCTCTGCACTCCATAGCCAGCTCACAACACATAATTGTGCCTTTTAACATGCTGGGACGCCCGCACATGCGCAGAAGCGCTGCGGCGCGCACAGAGCGTCATCCCCCAAGCTCCGCCCCCATTCCCAGCTCACCTCTATATATAGAGGCGCGTGCACGCGCGCGGGCACGTGCGCCTTCGGCGCTCTTTTTTGAAAAGGGAAACTAGGGACAGGAGACAGGGCCCTTTGCCGCAGGCCGGGGGATGGACGAGCATTGCAACATGGCAGAGGAAGCAGTTTCCCACAAGAGAACTCACCATCTGCCTGGACTTGCTCTGATGAAAAGAAACTAGTCCACATGACAAGAAACGTTCCACAGCGGCCTCTAGTGGATTACCACAGGTACCGCAGTCTATATATTTTTTTTTTTTCTTGACCACTATTAAAAATATTACATTTTTTAGTAGTTACAGGCATGCATAAATATTTAGCGGGAATACCGTTAAGTAACAGGCAGAAAGACATATTAGGCTTGGGGGTCCCCTCAATAGAACCAAGTTCCTGAGGGGCCCCCACTTACCTTTTCCCCGCCGCAGGACTCTGTTTGGTCCACAGAAGCCCAAACTTCACCTATCACGGCAGGCATTGTAATTAAACCTTCAGGGACCGGGTTCCCAAGGATTCCACTCCCCTGGACCTGTATAGCACCCTGCACAGAAAACATCTTGGTCGTGGGTATGACCAGAGCTCTGGATCCCAGGGTCCAGCTCTCCTAAGAGAAGCATTACAGGCAAAACCTTGCTCTTCTCTGCAAGGCCCGGGTACCGACCGTTTAGCTATGAAGCTTTTTTGGTCGGATCCGGAATAGCTTACTGAGGCCCAAAAGAACCTGTACGCAAGCTCAGTGAAAAACACATGTTACTTCTTGGCCAACACCTTAGACACTGGCAAAAAACTGAGGTGCTCCCGGATGGGAGGGGCTTATAAAGGGGAGGGTACTTCCGGTTTGGAAGTTGCCAGTGCCAGCACCTGAAGGTAAACTATATAACCCACATAGTAATGACTATGCCGCTCTGTGTCCCGTGATGTACGAGAAAGAAAGGCCTCAGATTTCATATTAACACAAAAATGAAAAAAAAAAAAAAAGTTATTTTAAGAGCCATGGGCGCAAGTGATGTTTGGACGTCGCTTCCACCCCGCTATAGTTTGGACGGGTGGGTGCCATCTTCCCCTCACTCGTCTCCATACCCAGCCACCAGAAGGACGCAATCCATCCACCGCTGCCGACGGCTCCGGTAAGCGGAGGAGGGCACAGGAGATCGGAGGGAGGGGGGCCCCTCTCCAGCCGCCAATGGTGATCTTGCAGCAAATCCACCACAGAGACCACCATTATCAGAGACCGGACCGCCGGCTGAAGATGAGGATACCTGGGTTTTGGCAGCTAGCTGCTGCTATAACAGAGATATCCCTCTTCAAACAGCCGACGTATATTGACAAGCGGAGGTCCGGAAGTGGTTAACAAATTATTTTTTTACAAACTCTTCTAAACGTGGCAATTAAGTCCCGTCTAAATGGACTTTTTAGACACCGGTTTTTAGCTGTCAAGTCATACAGGAGAGGTTAAACAATGTCCCGTGTACATAAAGCCTTAGATCTGGGGAATATCTGAAAGGAGGCAAAGCTCTGCTGATTTTATCATCCAATCACTTACAAGAAAAAATTATGTTTTTTATTTTCCTTTCATATCTCTCTCAGATCTACAGCAACTGCACTTCCAAGTGCACTTGTAGTGCAAAGTGGATTTACCTTTAGTAAATTAACGCCTTTAAGCCAAGACTCTGCACTGTGTGCAAAGTGTATGGAGATATCTGTATTCCCCAGCAAATCCATTACTGCAGAGAGTGAACAGCTATAAAGAACTGATAGTGTGTTTCAAAGAAGAAACTCTGTTTACTTTAGGACGGTGATCTGTTACTCATCTGTGAAGGTTTTTTTTCTGTCTTTATAGCAGTTCTTTCATTACAGTGTGGATCAGGGCCCTTTGCAGGGACACTGTCACTTTGCCCCACATGTGTCTCTTTAACCACTTAAGCCCCGGACCATTTGGTAGCTAAAGGACCAGAGGTGAATTCAGAATTTTGCACTGCGCTGCTTTAACTGTAAATTGTGCGGACATGCAATGTTGTACCCAAACGAAATTTGCGTCCTTTTCTTCCCACAAATAGAGCTTTCTTTTAATGGTATTTGATTGCCTCTGCGATTTTTATTTTTTGCGATATAAACGGAAAAAGACCGAAAATTGTGAAAAAAAATGATATTTTCTACTTTTTGTTATAAGAAAAATCGAATAAACTCAATTTTAGTCATACATTTAGGCCAAAATGTATTCAGCCACATGTCTTTAGTAAAAAAAATGTCAATAAGCGTATATTTATTGGTTTGCGCAAAAGTTATAGCGTTTACAAACTAGGGTACATTTTCTGGAATTTACACAGCTTTTAATTTATGACTGCCTATCTCATTTCTTGAGGTGCTAAAATGACAGGGCAGTACAAAACCCCCCAAATGACCCCATTTTAGAAAGTAGACACCCCAAGGAAATTGCTGAGAGGCCTGTTGAGCCCATTGAATATTTTTTTTTTTGTCCCAAGTGATTGAATAATGACAAAAAAAAAAAAAAAATACAAAAAGTTGTCACTAAATGATATATTGCTCACACATGCCATGGTTATATGTGGAATTGCACCCCAAAATACATTCTGCTGCTTCTCCTGAGTACGGGGATACCACATGTGTGGGACTTTTTAGGAGCCTAGCCACGTACGGGACCCCGGAAACCAAGCACCGCCCTCAGGATTTCTAAGGGCGCAAATTTTTGATTTCACTCCTCACTACCTATCACAGTTTTGAAGGCCATAAAATGCCAAAATAGCACAAAACCCCCCCAAATGACCCCATTTTAGAAAGTAGACACCCCAAGGAAATTGCTGAGAGGCCTGTTGAGCCCATTGAATATTTTTTTTTTGTCCCAAGTGATTGAATAATGACAAAAAAATAAAAATAAAATAAAATTACAAAAAGTTGTCACTAAATGATATATTGCTCACACATGCCATGGTTATATGTGAAATTGCACCCCAAAATACATTCTGCTGCTTCTCCTGAGTACGGGGATACCACATGTGTGGGACTTTTTAGGAGCCTAGCCACGTACGGGACCCCGGAAACCAAGCACCGCCTCCAGGATTTCTAAGGGCGCAAATTTTTGATTTCACTCCTCACTACCTATCACAGTTTTGAAGGCCATAAAATGCCAAAATAGCACAAAACCCCCCCAAATGACCCCATTTTGGAAAGTAGACACCCCAAGCTGTTTGCTGAGAGGCATGGTGAGTATTTTACAGCTCTCATTTGTTTTTGAAAATGAAGAAAGAACATTTTTTTTTTTTTTCTTTTTTTTTTCAATTTTCAAAACTTTGTGACAAAAAGCGAGATCTGCAAAATACTCACAATACCTCTCAGCAAATAGCTTGGGGTGTCTACTTTCCAAAATGGGGTCATTTGGGGGGGTTTGTGCCATCTGGGCATTCCATGGCCTCCGAAACTGTGATAGGCAGTGAGAAGTGAAATCAAAAATTGACACCCTTAAAAAGCCTGAAGGCGGTGATTGGTTTTTGTGGTCCCGTACGCGGCTAGGCTCCCAAAAAGTCTCACACATGTGGTATCCCCGTACTCAGGAGAAGCAACAGAATGTATTTTGGGGTGTAATTCCACATATGCCCATGGCATGTTTGAGCAATATATCATTTAGTGACAACTTTGTGCAAAAAAAAAAAAAAAAAATTGTATTTTTTCCGCAACTTGTGTCAACATATAAAATATTCCATGGACTCGACATGCCTCTCAGTATATAGCTTGGGGTGTCTACTTTCCAAAATGGGGTCATTTGGGGGGGTTTTGAACTGTTCTGGCATTTTATACACAACATTAGGAAGCTTACATCCACTCTTCTAACCACTTGAAGACAAAGCCCTTTTTGACACTTTTTGTTTACATGAAAACATTTTTTTTTTTTGCAAGAAAATTATGTTGAACCCCCAAACATTATATATATTTTTAAAGCAAAGGCCCTACAGAATAAAATGGTGGGTGTTGCATTTTTTTTTCTACACAGTATTTGCGCAGCGATTTTTCAAACGCATTTTTTGGGGAAAAAACACACTTTTTTTAATTTTAATGCACTAAAACACACTATATTGCCCAAATGTTTGATGAAATAAAAAAGATGATCTTAGGCCGAGTACATAGATACCAAACACGACATGCTTTAAAATTTCGCACAAACGCGCATTGGCGACAAACTACATACATTTTTAAAAGCCTTTAAAAGCATTTACAGGTTACCCCGTTAGATTTACAGAGGAGGTCTACTGCTAAAATTACTGCTCTCGATCTGACCTTCGCGGTGATACCTCACATGCATGGTGCAATTGCTGTTTACATATGACGCCAGACCGACGCTTGCGTTCACCATTGGGCAAGAGCAGGGCAGGACAGGGGTGCTTTTTTTTTTATTATTAATTTTGCTTTTTTCTTTTATTTTTAAACTGTTGCTTCCATATTTATTTATTTTTATCACTTTTATTGTTATCTCAGGGAATGTAAATATCCCCTATGATAGCAATAGGTAATGACAGGTACTCTTTTTTGAAAAAACTGGGGTCTATTGGACCCTAGATCTTTCCTCTGCCCTCAAAGCATCTGACCACACCAAGATCGGTGTGATAAAATGCTTTCCCAATTTCCCAATGGCGCTTTTTATATCCGGGGGGGATACATTCCCTCCCACTGCTTGTAAAAGCAGTCCAGAGGCTAATTAGCCACTAGGATTGCTTTTACATGAAAGCCGGCCGCTGGCTGAAAAGAATGATACCAAGATGATACCTAAACCCGCAGGCATCATTCTGGTATAAACATTCAAAGTCCAGCAACATACCAGTACGTTGCTGGTCCTTGTTGGACATGTATTGTAATCTTTTTTTTCATGCAGCCTGTTGGCTGAACGAAAAAAAAAGATTGATCGGTGGGTATGCCCACCATTAGAATACCGCCCTTCATCCACCCACTTCTAATGATGGGCATACATGCACCATTTATATATGCCGAAGCATGGGGACATCTTCTCGCAAAAGTTATGCCGCGTACACATGGTCAGACTTTTCCACGGGCAAGCCTCCGTCGGAATTTCGACCGTATGTACGCGGCATTAGGAGCAAAATCGCTCCTCCGCTCCTGCTGCCCCAATGCTTCGGCATATATGCTTTTTTTTTAACTGTGGTGGTCAAATCACCTCCTACAGCACTGGAGTCGCAGGGATCAGGCCTGTCTCTGCGAACGCTGCAGTTATGTGTGTTGTGTTTTGCAAGTGACAGTGATCGATCGATACTGCACTTGGGTGGCCTGGGCTGGACGGAGGGGCAAAACGCAGGTGCTAGCAGGTATCTGGGCTGATCCCGCTAACACTGCGTTTTTGGGAACCCTAAACTGCTGGGGACGCTAGTATAGATCTGATCAGATCAGATATTGATCTGTTCAGATACTATACCACTAAGGGGGGTGTATGCTTCACGCGTGGGTGTTAGTGCTACTGGCACTAACCTGACGCTGCCTGGGGTGTGACGCAGACCCTCTCTGACGCTAAAACCTAATTGATATCACCCGCCGGGAGATCAGGGGGTTAAACCTTTATTGGGTTATATACGGCGAGTGCCCTGACACTATAAAAAGCAAACTAACTAACCAGCGTCACCCGTAATGCCCCATACACACGATCGTTTTTAATGTCATTTTTTAAACCAACGTTTTTCTCCTCGTTTTTTTTCATGTTTCCTCTCAAGCCTGCCTTGCGTACACACCATCATTAAAAAAAACGATCAAGCAAAGCGCAGTGACGTTCAACACGTACGACGGCACTATAAAGGGGAAGTTCCGTTCGAATGACGCCACCCTTTGGGACGCTTTTGCTAATTCCGTGTTTCCGTGTGTTAGTAAAAGTTTGGTGAGAGACGATTCGCGCTTTTCAGTCTTCGTGCTTTGAAGATCGTTTTCGGGAGTTCAGATTGTGCCTGTGGGTTCGTATCTGTTTAGCACTGCTTGTAGTCAGTTCGTATCTGTTTATTCAGTGCGGCCTGCTCTGCACGTTCGTGTTTTTCAGCTTGTTCTTCATAGGCCTTGCTGTTCTTCCGTGCGTTCTTCTAGTACGTTCTGTTCAGCCGACCGTTATCTAGCCATGTTGCGGCTACGTACTCGTCGTAGAGTTCGTGCTGTAGTTGGTGCAGGGGTTCATGCTGTATCCCGACTCCATGCCATGAGCAGGGTCAGGAGGAGTTCATGGACCAAGAATTGGTTGCTCCAGCGGCACCAATTCTGTCACATGCCTTTGTTGCGGGAGATCAGGGAGAATAATCCTGATGATTTCAGGAATTTTCTCAGGATGTCTGACCCCGTATTTCAGCAGCTGTTGGCTTTGGTGTCCCCCTATATTACCAGGCAGGACACCGTTATGCGGGAAGCCATCAGTGCTGAGCAGAGGCTCATCGCCACGTTGCGATACCTGGCTACTGGGAGAAGCCTGCAGGACCTTAAGTTCTCCACAGGCATATCCCCCCAGGCTCTGGGGATCATTATACCAGAGACTTGTTCTGCCATCCTTCAAGTTTTGCAGGAGGACTATATTAAGGTAAGTGTTCTTCTTCAAAAATTCACATTGTATGGTTTTTATTTTGGGATATTTTTAATTTGCTTTATTTGCAGTCCCTAATTCACATGATTCTTAGCTGCAGGGAATGTCCCCTTTCTCCCCATGTTTTATTATTTAAAGTTTGGTGTTTGAGGCCTACCTGTAAATTTGGCTTACCTAACCTCTCCAGCATGCTATCCTGGGGCCATACCTACCTTGCCTAGTCATTTCCATGTTTTTTATTATATGTTCCATCGTAGTGCTTTACCCAAAACGCACTCTAAATTTTGCCTAGGAATGTTTCATTTTTGTTAACTTCAATACAGAGTGCTACAGCCTTCATGTGTGATATTCCCAACTCATCTTCAACCCTTCCCCCCCCCCCCAAAATTTTTTTTGTTTTGTTTTGTTTTTTTTCTTGCTTCCAATTTTTTATGTTTTTAACAGTTTCTACCAATGTTGGCCATGAATGTGTGTATGAAATCAGCTTGCAATGTTTCTGGCTCCAAGTATTAATTTGTTATTTCTTTAATTCCACAGTTCCCTTCTTCGCACATGAATGGCAGAATGTGGCTTCCGAGTTTGCCCAGCGATGGAACTTTCCGAACTGTGGAGGAGCCATCGACGGCAAACATGTTTGGGTCGTCCCACCACCCCATTCGGGATCCTTTTATTATAATTATAAGGGGTTCCACAGCGTCGTGATGATGGCAGTGGTGTCGGCCACCTACGAGTTCCTCTATGTGGACGTTGGCAAGAATGGCAGGATGTCTGATGGAGGAGTTTTTGCCCAGACGGAGTTTGGAGAACGGCTCCTTTTGGATCTGCTGGCCTTGCCACCCGTGGAGCAGAATGTGGAGGGACTACATTTTGTGTTTGTGGCGGATGAGGCGTTTGGCCTGGGACCCCATTTGATGAGGCCATTCCCGCAACGCACCCTCACCCCTGAGAGGAGGGTTTTCAATTATCGGCTGGCCAGAGCCAGAAGGGTGGTGGAAAATGCGTTTGGGATCATGGCCAGCCGATTTCGCCTCTTCCTTACCTCCATCCACCTTGCCCCATACAAATGGAACCATGTGGTTATGACGTGCTGTGTGCTGCATAATTTCCTAAGGGTGCATTCAACGAGTTATATATCTTTGAGTGGGCCTGAGGCCTCTTTAATCAATGCAGAAACTTTGGTGGCCCTGGAACCTGGCCGTCCTGGCTTGGCCCCCCCAACCGGACGTGAGGTCCGTAACCAATATGTGGACTATTTTATGGGTAGGGGGGCCATTGAAATGCCAGACAATCTCTAATAATTTTAGACCAAAAAAATAAAACTTTTTAAAAAAGTAAAGATTGGTTTGTCATTTTTATTGTATAATGTTTGATGTTTCTGGTAGGTTTACCTAGTGCATTTGTTTTGCCATGTGGATTAAAAAATCTTTTAATTAGCCTTCATTGTCAGTGTAAACACCAAACATTGATTAGTTCACTCAGCACCACATTTACATAATGAAGCCACAATGATTTGTTATGTAAAAATACCTTTATTTTTTTTGTTTAGGTGGTCAACTTCCATAGAAATGTGGATGTTCCCTTAATTTCAGGTGTATTAAAACGCATGACCAGCCATGCATAAACAAAATAGAGTTCTCCAAATTTTGAAAAAGCTAAACATGTGCTAGTCATTAAAGGGTAAAATAACCAAAAAAAAAAGAAAACTCTGCAAGTAAAACGTTATTTGGTGTAAAAACATTAGACACGCCCAAGCACAGCCATGATATTTTGGAGCCTTTCCTCCACCCGCTTTGTATTTGCCCTGATCTCTCGCAAATCTCCCTTAATTTTTTCGAGGTCACGACAGCAGACCATCAGGTATTGGATCAGGATCTGGGCACTGTGATGTGACAACTTATTGGGGTCTTCCGCCAGAACTGCACCTAAATGTAAAAAGAAATATGTAGGATAGAATATGTAGGCCTACATCTATTTAACATGCATGTGTCTGGTTTCTCTCTGACCTGTGGTGGTGCCACTTTCAACTTCCACAACATCACATTCCTCTCCATCCTGGGGTTCTGGGGGTATTGTTGTAGGTATTGCAATTCTCGTCTCATCTGAGGTAGCTTTTCGAATCCCTAGGGAGATTGAAATAAAAGGAATAGTTTCATTAGTAGCGACTCAATTTTGCTAAAATAAGAAACATGGAAAAATACTTTTTAATCATTCTTTTGAAGCATGCTCCATTTTAATTTTTAACCCCTGTGCCAACCGGGACAAATGATTGGATACATAGCCCAAAACAGAGCATATACATTTTGTGATCAAATTTGAAACATTGTAACACCCCAAAGTATCTACACTGGATCACCTGTGTGTGACTCCATCAAGCTTTTTGGCTTTAGGCCCACACTTGTACTACTGCGTTCAGATGTTTCATCAGCTGCTGAGCATTCACTCCCTTTAACATTACCATGCATATCGTTTTTCAAAATGAACTAATCTCCTTTGGATTAGCACACCAAAAATTAAGTGTGGCCCAAATGTACTCCCCCAAATAAACAAAAAAACATGGGTGTTCACACTGGATGATCCTAAAACATCGTTTGAGGAACTGTACGGAGAAAGAGGTAAAATACGTCCGTTTACTATGCGGACGAACCTAAAAAAGATGGTATCTTTCAGTGTACTATATGAAAGTTAAAAATACACGACAGAATACAAGAAAATAATATGTACCATGGAAACTCAAAAAAAACAACTTACTTTTTAATATAACTTTCTTGATTCTTTTATATTGGTCGGCCTCCCGCAACTTCAGATCTGACCATCGTTTTCTGAGCTGTTCCTTCGTTCTGCACACCCCGAATTTTTGGTGGAGACTTTTGACCACTTTGCCCATAATTCTGGACTTGACCAGATTAGGCCTTTTATACGGACCATGCTTGGCATCATAATCCTCCTTCTTTAAAATGGCGACCATCTCCACCATTTCCTCGAATGACATGTTGGATGCCTTATATCTCCTGGGTCTTGATTTGGGCTCCTCTGTAATTTCATCCTCTGTAGAGGTAATCTCAGCCACCTGTGTCTCCGCCATGTTTTGTTCAGCACTACGAGCGAGAAGGGGCGGGGAAAGTACAATATCGAACGTCAGGGGCGGGGAAAGCGTGCGGAGTTTCACGCATGCGCTGTGTATATAAAGTGAAGATCCATGTCTGGGAAATACGTTCATTTTTCGGGAGAGAGAGTTAGCAACGAACGTCGTGACCAAGGTACCTAACAATTTTACTTTTTGAGGTTCATCAGACGAGGAGATTTGTGTGCTCAAAATATGTAGACAATGCACAGTTGAGGAATGTTGCCTGAAATATATTTTTATTTTGGTTTCTCGCTTTTACAGATATCATGAATACTTTTAAAAACCCAGACTTCATGGGGGAGTTCATCGACAAATGGCAAGAGCTCCCTATTCTATGGCAAACCAAAAGTGGCGGAAATAAAAATAAAGACGCCAGGAAAGCAGCACTGGAGAGCCTGCTTGCATTTGTGCAAACAAAGATACCCACAACAACTCTCCAAGATGTCAAAAACAAAATTGGGACCATCAGAGGGACATACAGGACCCAGAGGACTATGGTCCTGAGGTCCCAGAGGTCAGGTGCACCAGCAGATACGGTTTATAAACCCAGTCTGTGGTACTACAGTAAGCTTGCTTTTCTGGATGACCAGCTGGAAGTGCGGGAATCTCTCTCCACCCTTCCCCCCAGAGGTCAATCCAGCCTTCCTTGTACCCAACCCTCCAGCCTTCCCTGCAGCCAGTCCTCCAGCCTTCCTGTCAACCCTGCTCTGGCTTCCTCTGAGGATCAAGATCAGGGCCTTGAGGAGGCAGATTTGGAGATATGGAGCCAGGTAAAGTTTTGCTATCTATATTTCTATCGTACAAAATTGTAGATTTTAAATAGATGTTATTATTGTTAAAGGTATGTACACTTCTACCAATAAAGTTTGTGAAGAGCAAGATACAGTAGTGGGCTAATTTTATGTGTCCAAGACAACAAAACCAGGATGCGTAATCAATGAAAAGGACATAACTTTTGGCATTGATTTCAACAATGTCTAGAGGTGAACAATGTCTGTGAATGATGATGTGGCAAAATAAATAATGTCCCTTTCTTTTTTACAGCCAGAGCAGAGCCAGGAAGAGGGTGATGTTGGGGATCAGGAGGAGGCTGGGCCCAGTGGCACCCAGGAGGAGGCAGGGCCCAGTGGCACCCAGGAGGAGGCAGGGCCCAGGGGCACCCAGGAGGAGGCTGGGCCCAGCACAAGAGCCCAGATGCCTCCCCTGGTAGTTAAACCACGAGGGCCAAGGAGAGGTAGGCAGGTGGAGGAGGAAACCAGGGCCTTCCTCAGAGAGGCAACAGCGGCCCTCAGAGAGGCACCCTCTGTTGAAGAGGGATTTGCCGCAGTCCTCGCCCACAAACTAGGGCAAATGGAGTTGCAGCAAAAAATTTACAGTGAGACCCTGCTATTGAAAGTCATCAATAAGGGCGTGCTGGGTGAACTCACTAGGTACACGGACATAACGGAGGTTGTCCCTACTCCTCCACCTCCTCCTCCTACTACTCCTCCTGCCACAACCTCTCCTCCTGATCCCCAGCCTCCAAGGAAGAAACCAACCAAGGCTGCAGAGAAGGCTGGAGAGAAGGCTACAAGGAAGAGAAGAAAATAATGCCTGCTGTAGTACCACAGACTGGGGACATATAGGACTTATCTGCTGTGGCTCCTGACCTCTGGGAGCTCAAGACAAGATTGGGCTCATTTTTTGGGGGGATCTAATCTCTATTTTGGTTTGGACATCTTGTATGGTTGTTGTGGGGTGAAAGGGATGCACAAATGCAAGCAGGCTCTCCAGTGCTGCCTTCCACTTTAATTTGTTAATGTTCTGAATTAAAAAAAAATTGAGTGCCCTTTAAATACTTGACTATGTGATTTGTATTTCAAAAGAGAGCTTGCTAGGAAGCAGGCAGGGACATCTCAAATTATATTATTGTTATTATCAGGGGACACAAACCTCCCTGAGGCCAAATGAGACACATTTGGAAGGTTGTTGTGGTAACTTTACACAAGAATAATTTAAGCCAAAATAATTAAAAAAAGGCCAAAAAAAAAAACCAAGAATAATATAAAATTTAAAGAAAAAAGAAGAATTAACTTATTTTATTATTATTAGTATTATTTAGGAGGGAGGTGCGGCTTATAAATAATATTTTAAAATCATTAGAGCAATTTGGAATTACTTTAGAAACAAGTTTGGCATAAAACTCTCAATGTCAAAAGAAGAACGGAATGCGCTGCATTAAAACGATGCTATTAATTCCACCGTGACGAATGTGCCATCTCCATTTCCAACATTAGCTTTACCAAAACGAGCGCTCCCGTCTCATAGTTGCTTCTGAGCATGTGCGTTTTTTTTCACGTCGTGAAAGCATACACACTATCGTTTTTCACGTCGTTAAAAAAAACGACATGAAAAACGACGTGAAAAAAGAGAGCATGTCCGGAATTTTTAATGGCCGTTTTTCACGTCGTTAAAAATGCTCTGGAGCCTACACACGATCATTTTTAATGGCCATTTTTAAAAATGGCATTTTTAACGGCATGAAAAACGATCGTGTGTACGGGGCATTACACTTATATGATGATCACTGGTGAAAGGATTAACTAGGGGCAATTAGGGGGTTAAAACCTTTATTAGGTAATATATGGGGGTACCTGACGCTATATAAAAACCTGACGGCGAACCTAAAAAAAAATTACTGGCTACCTATCGGCATCACCGACACTTAGGCCTCGTACACACGACCGATTTTCTCGGCAAGAACCAGCAAGAAACTTGCTGGCAGAGAGGTCTTGCCGAGTAAATCGGTCGTGTGTACGCTGCTAGCGGGTTTCTCGTCGAGAAAACCGACAAGAAACCTCAACGAGAAAATAGAGAACCTGCTCTCTATTTTCTCGTCGAGATTCTCCTCGGCGTGTTTCTCGACGAGAAAAGTGAGTGTGTGTACACTTACCTGTCCGCCCGGAAGCCTGCGCATGTTCGAAATGAATTTGACGCATGCGCGGTAGCTTCCAAGGCATACGTAGGGTATACCAAGATGGCGGCGACGGCATCGAATGTGACGAGCGCATGCTCGACGTAGTCGATGACGTCACCGCGTACACTCCTTTCAAAGAACCGCGGGTTCTTTGAAACGAGCGTGTGTACACTCGGCCGGGACAAGTTTCTTGTCCAAGAATCTCGTCGAAAAAAACGACATGTTTTTTTCAACGAGAATCTCGGCCGTGTGTACGAGGCCTAAGACAACGATCATAAAAATGATCGCTTAGCGACAGTGGTGATAGGGGGTGAAAGGGTTACCTGGGGGGCGATCAGGGGGTTAAACCTTTATTAGATAATATATGGGGGTACCTGACGCTATAAAAACCTGCGGCGAACCTAAAAAAAATTACTGGCTACCGATCAGCATCACCGACGCTAAGACATCGATCAGAAAAATGATCGCATAGCGACGGCGGTGCTAGGGGGTGAAAGGGTTACCTGGGGGGTGATCAAGGGGGTTAAACCTTTATTAGGTAATATATGGGGGTACCCGACGCTATAAAAACCTGCAGCGAACCTAAAAAAAATTACTGGCTACCGATCAGCATCGCCGACGCTAAGACATCGATCAGAAAAATTATCGCTTAGTGACAGTGGTGATAGGGGGTGAAAGGGTTACCTGGGGGGCGATCAAGGGGGTTAAACCTTTATTAGGTAATATATGGGGGTACCCGACGCTATAAAAACCTGCGGCGAACCTAAAAAAAATTACTGGCTACCGATCAGCATCACCGACGCTAAGACATCGATCAGAAAAATGATCGCATAGCGAGGGCGGTGCTAGGGGGTGAAAGGGTTACCTGGGGGGTGATCAAGGGGGTTAAACCTTTATTAGGTAATATATGGGGGTACCCGACGCTATAAAAACCTGCGGCGAACCTAAAAAAAATTACTGGCTACCGATCAGCATCGCCGACGCTAAGACATCGATCAGAAATCTATCGCTTAGTGACAGTGGTGATAGGGGGTGAAAGGGTTACCTGGGGGGCGATCAAGGGGGTTAAACCTTTATTAGGTAATATATGGGGGTACCCGACGCTATAAAAACCTGCGGCGAACCTAAAAAAAAATACTGGCTATCGATCAGCATCACCGACGCTAAGACATCGATCAGAAAAATGATTGCTTAGCGACGGCGGTGCTAGGGGGTGAAAGGGTTACCTGGGGGGTGATCAGGGGGTTAAACCTTTATTAGGGGGGGGGTTAGGGGGCTACACTGGACCTAAAACTAAATGTAGTGACACTTTTACAGTCACAAATGTCACTGATTGCAGTGATCACTAAATAAATGGTCACTGCAATCAGTGACACTGTGACTGGGGGCTGGGGGGGCTGGGGGGTGATCTGGGGGTGTCTGGGGGGGCCTGGGGGGCGATTTATGTGCCTATGTGTCCTGGTGTCAGTGTGCTGTTTTGTGTACTAACCTGCATCTTCTCCTGTACGGCGCTCGGTATATGTGAGCGCCGCAGGAGAGATGACATCACTTCCTCCAGCCTGTGTAAACAAGCACACAGGCAGGGGAAGCTCTCATTCGCCGGGAGCGATCGAGAGGGGGTGGCCGGAATCGAACGGCCGTCCCCTCATGCCGGATCGCTCCCGAAGGTAAAACGACCACCCACTGTAAAGAAGGGGGGTCCGATCGGACCCCCCAACTATACAAAGGCAATCACGTACATATACGTGATTCTGCCTGTCGGTGCCATTCTGCCGACGTATATTTACAGTGGGCGGTCGTTAAGTGGTTAACCACTTGTGTACTGGCATTTTTTTCAAAAGGTTAATCTGCATTTTTTTTCTAGAAATAACTAACCCCCCAAAATTACATATTCTTTGAGACCAGAGACCCTGGAGTACAAAATGGTGGCATTTGCAATTGTTTTATGTTTCTACAATATTTTTGCAGTTTCGTATATTTTCAGGAAAAACACACTAAAATAACGTTTTCTTACTAGTAATGACAGATCAGCAACTTAAAGTGGAACTGATATTGGGGCAGACATTCTGACAACAATTGACACTTTGGGGACCAGTGACACTAATACAGTGATCAGTGCTATAAATATGCAACGTCACTGTACTAATGACACTGTCTCGGAAGGGGTTAACATCAGGGGCGATCAAAGTGGTTGTTAACTCACATGGTGTTGCTACCGTTTTCTCTTCAGATATTGAATAATGTGCTGCACTGCATGTGTTTATATGTCTAAATACCTTATAGCGCCAATTGGCGCTCATGCATTCGGCCGTCTCTCTCCATTCTCGAGCTGACAGGAAACTGGGAGGAGCCGAGAAACTCCCACTGACGTCAGCCGTGAGGAGGAGAAAGACGGCCGGACACGTGACTGCCGACCGCCGCTATAAAATAAGGTCTTTAGTGTCTGTTTTTTTTTTTAGAAAACACATGCAGTGCAGCACAATATTTAATATTGGAGAAGATAGAAGCAACAAAAATATCTTATGATACCAGCAGGAGGAGGGCTGGTACTAAGGCTGCATTCACAGCTCATAAAACACCTGAAAAAACACCAAGCAAAATTCCATTCATTTCAAATGGCACCTGTTCCCATCTGAGAGTTGTCTCCTGAAGCTCAAAAAAGTATATAAGCTCCTTTAACAGATTACAGGCGTTCTTCTGCTTTTTACATTTGTGTCCTTTTGACCTGTACAAAATAGTTGCAAAAATTTCATGACTTTCTGCATGAAAACGAAACGCTCAGGTTTGAATGCAGCCTTACTGACGGGGGAGGGGGGGGGAAGGAGTGGGACAGACACGAGAGCAGGGCTGCAAATGACAGAGGCACGTAAACTGACCAGGGTGTCAGGGCTCAGCAGCCATGATACACAAGTTACATAGGCGAGGGTAGAAAGTCAGGTTCAGCCAGGTTTTTTTTTAGATGTTACAGGGGACCAAACGACAGCACAAGCACTGTATAAAATGCGCAACAGGCCCCTTTCACACTGAAGCGCCGGTCATTTTTGCAGTGTTTTTGCAGCGCTTTTGCAGAGCTTTAACTACTTCAATACCATACACTTACCCAGTGCCGATCCTGACCTCCCTGGGGCCCTAAGCAAAATTCTGCAAAGGGGCCCTCTACCTGACCCGTGAATAATGGGCGTTGTTTAAGCGTATTATTGAACGTGGCTTAAAGGGGCGTGACTCAAAGGGGTGTGGTTAGAGTCTGAGATGAGAGAGGGAGAGAGAGAGGGAGAGAGAGAGAGAGAGAGAGAGACAGCAGGCCCAGATCCTACACCGCAATAGAAATATGAGTATTCCAGAAAGTTTAACAATCAGCAGATCAAGATTCTCCAAACACCTGGTGTTAGCAATTTAATCATCCCGGCACCATGTTTGTTATGGTGTCAGGGTGATTAAAGCGCATTATTTCTTTTATTACTTTGTAATATAAAATTAAATCATTCAACTCACCATAATGCAGAATCAGTGGGAGCCATGATGTCACTGTCCCCAGCCAGCGGAGTGCCTCCTTACATTTCAGTTGTCCCCAGCCAGTGGAGTGCCTCCTTACATCTCAGCAGTCCCCAGCGGAGTGCCTCCTTACATTTCAGGTGTCCCCAGCGGAGTGCCTCCTTACATCTCAGGTGTCCCCAGCGGAGTGCCTCCTTACATCTTAGGTGTCCCCAGCGGAGTGCCTCCTTACATCTCAGGTGTCCCCAGCGGAGTGCCTCCTTACATTTCAGGTGTCCCCAGCGGAGTGCCTCCTTACATCTCAGGTGTCCCCAGCGGAGTGCCTCCTTACATTTCAGGTGTCCCCAATGGAGTGCCTCCTTACATTTCAGGTGTCCCCAGCAGAGTGCCTCCTTACATCTCAGGTGTCCCCAGCGGAGTGCCTCCTTACATCTCAGGTGTTACATCTCAGGTGTCCCCAGCCAGCGGAGTGCCTCCTTACATCTCAGGTGTCCTTAGGTATCCCCAGCGGAGTGCCTCCTTACATTTCAGGTGTCCCCAGCGGAGTGCCTCCTTACATCTCAGGTGTCCCCAGCGGAGTGCCTCCTTACATCTCAGGTGTCCCCAACGGAGTGCCTCCTTACATCTCAGGTGTCCACAACGGAGTGCCTCCTTACATTTCAGGTGTCCCCAGCGGAGTGCCTCCTTACATCTCAGGTGTCCCCAGCCCGCGGAGTGCCTCCTTACATCTCAGGTGTCCCCAGCCAGCGGAGTGCCTCCTTACATCTCAGGTGTCCCCAGCGGAGTGCCTCCTTACATTTCAGGTGTCCCCAGCGGAGTGCCTCCTTACATTTCAGGTGTCCCCAGCGGAGTGCCTCCTTACATTTCAGGTGTCCCCAGCGGAGTGCCTCCTTACATCTCAGGTGTCCCCAGCGGAGTGCCTCCTTACATTTCAGGTGTCCCCAGCGGATTGCCTCGTTACATCTCAGGTGTCCCCAGCGGAGTGCCTCCTTACATCTCAGGTGTCCCCAGCCAGCGGAGTGCCTCCTTAGATCTCAGGTGTCCCCAGCGGAGTGCCTCCTTAGATCTCAGGTTTCCCAGCCAGTGGAGTGCCTCCTTACATTTCAGGTGTCCCCAGCAGAGTGCCTCTTTACATCTCAGGTGTCCCCAGCCAGCGGAGTGCTTCCTTACATCTCAGGTGTCCCCAGCCAGCGGAGTGCTTCCTTACATTTCAGGTATTCCCCCCCCAGTGCCGGCCTAAGACATTGTGCTGCCTGGTACCAAGAATTAAATGCTGCCCCCCCCCCCCCAAAAAAAAAATTACGCCCACCAAAAGGATATAATTTTATATCATGATAACTTAAGAGGATCTGTCATGGCTTTATACATGCATGTAGCTGTATAAAGAGGACTTGTCATGGCTATATTCATGTATAGGAGTATAAAGAGGACCTGTCATGGCTCTATTCATGTATAGGAGTATAAAGAGGACCTGTCATGGCTCTATTCATGTATAGGAGTATGAAGAAGACCTGTCATGGCTCTATACATTTATGTAGGAAAATAAAGAGGACCTGTCATGGCTTTATTCATGTATAGGAGTATAGCGGTCATGGCACTATACGTGTATGTAGAAGTATAAAGAGGACCTGTCATGGCTCCATACATGTATATAGGAGTATAAAAGGACCTGTGTGTGGCCGCGATGTCAGCCGGCCACCCGCGATCGCTCCACAGAGAGCCAGAACGGGGATCTGTCAATGTAAACAGACAGATCCCCATTCTGACAGGGGGGGAGAGACAGATCTGCTGTTCCTAGTGATTAGGAACAGAGATCTCTCTCCTCCTTCAGTCAGTCCCATCCCCCCAGTTAGAAACACCTCCCAGGGAACACATTTAACTCCTGTCCTGCCAGTGACATTTACACATTTTACAGTGCATTTTTATAGCACAAATCGCTGTATAAATGTCACTGGTCCCAAAAATGTGTCAAAAGTGTTCGATCTGTTCACCGCAATGTCACAGTCTCACTAAAAATCGCAGATCGCCGCCATTACTAGAAAAAAAAATATTAATAAAAATGCCATAAGTCTATCCCCTATTTTGTAGACGCTATAACCTTTGTGCAAACTAATCAATATACACTTATTGCGTTTTTTTTTTTTACCAAACATATGTAGAAGAATACATATTGGCCTAAACTGATATAGAAATACCACCAACAGAAAGCTCTATTTGTGGGAAAAAAAGGATGTAAATTTTGTTTGGGTACAGCGTCGCACGACCGCACAATTGTCAGTTAAGTCGACGCAGTGCCGTATCGCAAAACAAAATTAGTGAAGTGCATCATTTCTATTATTACATTGTTATATAATATATAAAATAGTTCAACTCACCATAATGCAGAATCAGTGGGAGCATGAGCGTGTCACTTGCCACGTCACCTGCCTTCAGATGCAGATTGTCACTTGCCACATGTTGCGGATTGTCACTTGCCACGACGCCACCTGCCACACATTGCGGGTTGTCACTTGCCACACGTTGCAGATTGTCACTTGCCACAACGTCACACATTGCGTTTTGTCACTTGCCACACATTGCGGATTGTCACTTGCCATTTCACCTGCCACATGTAGCGGATTGTCACTTGCCACACGTTGCGGATTGTCACTTGCTACGACATCACACATTGCGTTTTGTCACTTGCCACAACGTCACTTGCCAGTTGCCACACATTGCGGATTGTCACTTGCCACTTCACCTTCCACATGTAGCAGATTGCCATTTGCTGTGTCCCAGAGTGAAGGCAGGCAGGAGAGAGATGACAGAGAAGCGGGGGGGGGTCTGCTGACAGAGAAGAGGGGGGGTCTGCTGACAGAGAAGAGGGGGGGTCTGCTGACAGAGAAGAGGGGGGGTCTGCTGACAGAGAGGAGGGGGGCGGCTGACATTGAGGAGGGGGGCAGCTGACATTGAGGAGAGGGGCAGCTGACATTGAGGAGGGGGGGGCAGCTGACATTGAGGAGGGGGGGGGGCTGACATTGAGGAGGGGGGGGCGGCTGACATTGAAGAGGGGGGGGGCGGCTGACATTAAAGAGGGAGGGGGGCGGCTGACATTGAGGAGGGGGGCGGCTGACATGGAGGAGGGGGGGAGGCTGACATGGAGAAGGAGGAGGGGGGCGGCTGACATTGAGGAGGGGGGACGGCTGACATGGAGGAGGGGGGGGCAGCTGACATGGAGGAGGGGGGGCGGCTGACATTGAGGAGGGGGGGGCGGCTGACATGGAGATGGGGGGGCGGCTGACATGGAGGAGGGGGGGCGGCTGACACTGAGGAGGAGGGGGGGCGGCTGACACTGAGGAGGGGGGGCGGCTGACATTGAGGAGGGGGGCGGCTGACATTGAGGAGGGGGGGCGGCTGACATTGAGGAGGGGGGCGGCTGACATTGAGGAGGGGGCGGCTGACATTGAGGAGGGGGGGGCGGCTGACACTGAGGAGGGGGGGCGGCTGACATTGAGGAGGAGGGGGGGCGGCTGACACTGAGGAGGGGGGGGGCGGCTGACATTGAGGAGGGGGGACGGCTGACATTGAGGAGGGGGGGGCAGCTGACACTGAGGGGGGGGCGGCTGACATTGAGGAGGGGGGGGGCGGCTGACATTGAGGAGGGGGGGGCGGCTGACATTGAGGAGGGGGGGCGGCTGACATTGAGGAGGGGGGGCGGCTGACAGAGAGGATGAGAGAGACGGACCTCAGGAGATAGTAACACTCAGCGAGTTAGGAGCACGCTCCCCCTCACCCTTTGAGCCCTTCTATAGCTCAGCAGCAGTGAGGGGGAACAAATTAGAGGCGGAGCCGGCCGGCTACAGTGAGCTGCGGCACCGCCCACCCCTTTCCCCCCACAGGTCACAGTCTCAGATGACAGACAGACCGGGGGCGCGGGTGGGCGGCGCCGCAGCGCTATTTTGGCAGGATCCCTCCCTTCTCATCCTGGTCTTCGGGAAAATGGCGGCCGGCGGAGACATTATCTCCGCCGGCCGCGGACCTCTAGCGGCGGCGGCGGGGCCCGAGTATTACTTGGGGCCCTACGCAGCTTGCGTAGTCCGCGTATAGGGCGGATTGGCCCTGCACTTGACCCCCTTCCTACCCAAGCCAATTTTCAGCTTTCAGCGCTGTCGCTGTTTAAATGACAATTGCGTGGTCATGCTAAACTGTACCCAAAACGAATTTTGTTCCCACAAATAGAGCTTTCTTTTGGTGGTATTTGATAACCTCTGCAGTTTATTTTTTGCTAAATAAAAATAAAAATTTGGAAATACGTTTTGTTTCCATTATAAAATTTTGTAAATAAGTGATAGGCGGCACAGATAGGCGGCACAGATTGGCAGCCGCCTGGGCATAGATTGTCAGCCGCCTGGTGGTCCAGTGGGTTTGCCATCACTGGTGGTCCATTCCAGCATCCTGTGCTGATAATCAGCACATCCCCTGTCAGGAGAGCAGCCGATCGGCTCTCCTCTACTCGCATCTGTCAGACGCAAGTGAGGAAAAGCCGATATTCCTGTTTACATCGTGATCAGCAGTAATCGGACACAGTTGATAACATGGTACAGAGCGTCCGGAGGCTCTTTACTGACATCGGTGTGTGAAACACCGCACCACCGATCGCCGCGATGTGCGTCCCGATCGGCTGTTATCCTGCTGGACGTCATGACGTCCAGTCAGGATAACGCAACCACCACCCGGCCATCATTTTGCTAGAGGCCGGGCGGTGAGGGGTAAAAAAAAAAAAAAAAAACGACCCATTTTGTGGAGCTTTCAAAGCGCTATTTTTATTGCTTCAAACCCGCCTCAAAGATGCGGCTTGCAGGACTTTTTTAACCACTTGACCACTGGGCACTTAAACCCCCTTAATAACCAGACCAATTTTCAGCTTTCGGTGCTCTCACATTTTGAATGACAATTACTCAGTCATACAACACTGTACCCATATGAAATTTTTGTCCTTTTTTTCACACAAATAGAGCTTTCTTTTGGTGGTATTTAATCACTGTTGGGTTTTTTATTTTTTGCGCTATAAGAGAAAAAAGACTGAAAATTTTGTAAAAAAATGATTTTTTTTTTCGTTTCTGTTATAAAATTTTGCAAATTACTATTTTTTCTTCATAAATTTTGGCCAAAATTTATACTGCTACATATCTTTGGTAAAAATAAGTACAAATTGGTGTATATTATTTGGTCTTTGTGAAAGTTATAGAGTCCACAAGCTATGGTGCCAATATCTGAAAATTGATCACACCTGAAGTACTGACGGCCTATCTCAATTCTTGAGACCCTAACATGCCAGAAAAGTACAAATACCCCCCAAATGACCCCTTTTTGGAAAGAAGACATTCCAAGGTATTCAGAAAGAGGCATTGTGAGTTTTTTGAAGTTGTCATTTTTTCCCACAATTCTTTGCAAAATCAAGATTTTTTTTTTCTCTTTTTTTTTTTTCACAAAATTGTCATATTAGCAGGTTATTTCTCACACACAGCATATGCATTCCACAAATTACACCCCAAAACACACTCTGCTATTACTCCCGAGTATGGCGATACCACATGTGTGAGACTTTTACACAGCGTGGCCACATACAGAGGCCCGACATGCAGGGAGCACCTTTAGGCATTCTGGAGCACCAAGGCCAATTCTGACATTTCTCTCCTACATGTAAAAATCATCATTTATTTGCTAGAAAATTACATAGAACCCCAAAACATTATATATGTTTTTTTAGCAAAGACCTTAGAGAATATAATGGTGGTTGTTGCAACTTTTTATCTCGCACGATATTTGCGCAGCAATTTTTTTAACGCGTTTTTTACGGAAAAAAAATGTTTTGTGCTTAAAAAAAAAAAAAAAACAGTAAAGTTAGCCCAATGTTTTTGCATAATGTGAAAGATGAAGTTACGCCGAGTAAATAGATACCTAACATGTCGCCCTTAAAAATTGCACACACTCGTGGAATGGCGCCAAACTTCGCTACTTAAAAAATCCCCATAGGCGACGCTTTAAATATTTTTACTGGTTACATGTTTTGAGTTACAGAGGAGGTCTAGGGCCAAAATGATTGCTCTCGCTCTAACGTTCGCAGAGATACCTCACATGTGTGGTTTGAAAACCGTTTTCATATGTGGGCGGGACTTACGTATGCGTTCGCTTCTGTATGCGAGCTCACGGGGACAGGGGCGCTTTAAAAAAAAAAAAAAAATTTTATTCTTCATTTTACTTTATTTATTTTAGTTTGACATGTTTTTCCGCCCTAAACATTTTTTTGATCACTTTTATACCTATTACAAGGAACGTAAACATCCCTTGTAATAGGAATATGGCATGACAGGTCCTCTTTACAGTGAGATATGGGGGGGGGGGGGTGTCAATAAGACCCCACATCTCACCTCTAGGCTGGGAAGCCTGAAAAAAATACAAAAGAAAAAACAACAATCCTGGCTTTGATCGTAGCGGTGAGTCGGTAGAAGCACCGGAGGGCGGCGGTGGGGGGGGGGACATCCCCTCTCGCCTCCCGTAAGAATGATCAAGCGGCGGAACAGCCGCTATGATTGTTCTTATGGTGTAGGGAATCGCCGGCTGAAAAAGCCGATATCTGAATGATGCCTGTAGCTGCACCCATTATTCAGATATCCCCGCACAAAGTCAAGGACGTCATATGACGGCCGGAGGGTGGGAAGTGGTTATTGCAGAGTATTGCCGGGCATTGCGGAGTATTGCCGGGCATTGCGGAGTATTGCCGGGCATTGCGGAGTATTGCCGGGCATTGCGGAGTATTGCAGGGCATTGCGGAGTATTGCGGTGTATGGCAGGGTATTGCGGTGTATGGCAGGGTATTGTGGAGGGTATTGCACAGGGTATTGTGGAGGGTATTGCAGAGTATTGTGGAGGGTATTGCAGAGTATTGTGCAGGGTATTGCAGAGTATTGCGGAGGGTATTGCAGAGTATTGTGCAGGGTATTGCAGAGTATTGTGCAGGGTATTGCAGAGTATTGTGCAGGGTATTGCAGAGTATTGTGCAGGGTATTGCAGAGTATTGTGCAGGGTATTGCAGAGTATTGTGCAGAGTATTGCAGAGTATTGTGCAGGGTATTGCGCAGGGTATTGCAGAGTATTTTGCAGGGTATTGCAGAGTATTGTGCAGGGTATTGCAGAGTATTGTGCAGGGTATTGCAGAGTATTGTGCAGAGTATTGCACCAGGGTATTGCAGAGTATTGCACCAGGGTATTGCAGAGTATTTCGCAGGGTATTGCAGAGTATTTCGCAGGGTATTGCAGAGTATTTCGCAGGGTATTGCAGAGTATTTCAGCAGGGTATTGCAGAGTATTGCAGCAGGGTATTGCAGAGTATTGCAGCAGGGTATTGCAGAGTATTGCAGCAGGGTATTGCAGAGTATTGCACCAGGGTATTGCAGAGTATTGCAGAGTATTGCACCAGGGTATTTTGCAGAGTATTGGCAGGGTGTATTGCAGAGTATTGGCAGGGTATAGCACAGGGATGGCTGAGCAGGGATGGATGGATGGATGGATCTGTGACTGCAATTGTCACAGATCCAGCCCACAGAGCTGCTGCTGCCATCCGCTCCCTCCCCCTCCCCTCTCACACTGTACCGATCGGTACAGAGAGGGGAGGGAGGAACCGGCGTCATCAAATGACGCCGGTCTGTTTACAAGTGATTGCTCCGTCATTTGACGGAGCGATCACGTGGTAAACGGCCGCTATCAGCGGCGATTTACCGCGATTCGTGATCCGCCGGGTCCTCTGTACCCGGCGGTCACGGAGTTTCCCGTGTGCGCGCCCCAGGGGGCGCGCGGGAGCGCGATTCTGGGAGGACGTTATATAACGTCCTCCCAGAGTTAAGCAACCACCCTGCCGCCGTTATTTGGCGGCAGGTGGTTGTTAAGTGGTTAATGTCCCGCAAGTGCACCACTTCAGTGTGAATGCACTTATTGAAGTGAATGGGAGCCAATGCTAAAACGCCTGAAAACTGCCTCAGTGTGAAAGGGTCTAAAAGGAGCAGGAGCCATTTTTTGTTAACAAATGCTTTGAGAATTGAGATAGGCAGTCATAAATTAAAAGCTGTGTAAATTCCAGAAAATGTACCCTAGTTTGTAGCCGCTTTAACTTTTGCGCAAACCAATAAATATACGCTTATTGACATTTTTTTTACTAAAGACATGTGGCTGAATACATCATCCCAGTACCGTTGTTTAGAGCCGGCGATTGGCTTTCCAGGTATAACAACCGATGCGGCTAAAAGCCGCTCGGTTGTTATACTGGAGGAGCGGGAGGGGACACCCCCCCTCCCGCCGCCTCCGCCGCTCTGACCGGGCCTCCCGTCCCACCGGGAGACCCGATCCACGATCCGCCACCTTGGGCGCCTAGCGAGAGACTGAATTGAAGCCGCTAACGGCTTTGATTCCGTCTCTTCACTGTAACCACGGAAGCGACGTCATGACGTCACATCCGGGTTACTCGGCTGCCAATGGCGCCGGATTTAAAAAAAAGTACACAGTATTCAGAATCTCCGTTTTCGGCGATCTGAATACTTTGAAGTGCAAAGGAGGGATTGCGGGTCTTTTAGACCTCCGATCTCTCCATAAAGAGTACCTGTCACCACTTATTACTGTCACAAGGGATGTTTACATTCCTTGTGACAGCAATAAAAGTGATAAAAAAACATTTTTTTACCCTGGCATCCCTGTGCTGAGTTACCGGGTCTGTACACCTGCTCTGCCCATTATGAGGGGTTACCACAATCCCTGTGCTGGCTTCCCGTGTATGTACACCCACCCATCCCATTATGAGGGGTTCCCACAATGCCTGTGCAGAGTTCACAGGTCTGTACACCTGCTCTGCCCATTATGAGGGGTAACCACAATCCCTGTGCTGAGTTCCCGGGTCTGTACACCCACCCATCCCATTATAAGGGGTTCCCACCAACCCTGTGCATAGTTCCTGGGTCTGTACAACTGCTGTGCCCATAAGGGGTTCCAACCATCCCTGCGCTGAGTATCTGGGTCTGTACACCCACCCATACCATTATGAGGGGTTCCCACCAAGCCTGTGCATAGTTCCTGGGTCTGTACAACTGCTGTGCCCATAAGGGGTTCCAACAATCCCTGTGCTGAGTTTCTCGGTCTGTACACATGCTGTGCCCATAAGGGGTTCCAACAATCACTGTGCCAAGTTCCTTGGTCTGTACACTCACAAATTGCCTTAAGAGGGGTTCCCAACAACCCTGTGCATAGCTCCTGTGTCTGTACACTCGCTGTACCCATAAGGGGTTCCCACAATCCCTGTGCTGAGTTTCTGGGTCTATACACCCACTCATACCATTATAAGGGGTTCTCACTGAACCCTGTGCTTAGTTCCTGGGTCTGTATACCCACCTATCCCATTATGAGTGGTTCACACCATAGCTATGCTGAGTTCCCGGGTCTGTTCAACTGCTCTGACTATTAAGAGGGGTTACCACAATCCCTGTGCTGGCTTCCCAGGTCTGTACACCCACCCATCCTATTATAAGGGGTTCCATTATAAGGGGTTCCCACAATGCCTATGCTGAGTTCACAGGTCTGTAAACCTGCTCTGCCCATTATGAGGGGTTACCACAAAACCTATGCAGAGTTCCCGGGTCTGTACACCCACCCATCCCATTATGAGTGGTTCCCACTGAACACATGCTGAGTTCACAGGTCCTTACAACTGCTTTGCCCATTATGAGGGGATTCCACAATCCCTGTGCCAAGTTCCCGGGTCTGTACCCCCACCCATCCCATTATGAGGGGTTCACATCAACCATGTGCATTGTACCTGGGTCTGTACACATGCTGTGCCCATAAGGGGTTCACACAATCCCTGTGCTGAGTTCCTGGGTCTGTACACTCACCCATCCCATTATGAGGGGTTCCCACAATGCCTGAGCAGAGTTCACAGGTCTGTACACCTGCTCTGCCCATTATGAGGGGTTACCACAATACCTGTGCTGAGTTACCGGGTCTGTACACCCACCCATCTCATTATGAGGGTTTCCCAACAACCCTGTGCATAGTTTCTGGGTCTGTACACCTGCTGTGCCCATAAGGGCTTCCAACAATCCCTGTGCTGAGTATCTGGGTTTGTAAACATGCTTTGCCCATAAGTGGTTCCAACAATCACTGTGCCAAGTTCCTTGGTCTGTACACTCACAAATTGCCTTAAGAGGGGTTCCCAACAACCCTGTGCTTAGCTCCTGTGTCTGTACACTCGCTGTACCCATAAGGGGTTACCACAATCCCTGTGCTGGCTTCCCGTCCCGTGTCTGTACACCCACCCATCCCATTATGAGGGGTTCCCACCAACCCTGTGCATAGTTCCTGGGTCTGTACAACTGCCGTGCCCATAAGGGGTTCCAACCATTCCTGTGCTGAGTATCTGGGTCTGTACACCCACCCATACCATTATGAGGGGTTCCCACCAACCATGTGCATAGTTCCTGGGTCTGTACAACTGCTGTGCCCATAAGGGGTTCCAACAATCCCTGTGCTGAGTTTCTGGGTCTGTACACATGCTGTGCCCATAAGGGGTTCCAACAATCACTGTGCCAAGTTCCTTGGTCTGTACACTCACAAATTGCCTTAAGAGGGGTTCCCAACAACCCTGTGCATAGCTCCTGTGTCTGTACACTCGCTGTACACATAAGGGGTTCCCACAATCCCTGTGCTGAGTTTCTGGGTCTATACACCCACTCATACCATTATAAAGGGGTTCTCACCGAACCCTGTGCTGAGTTCCTGGGTCTGTATACCCACCTATCCCATTATGAGTGGTTCACACCGAAGCTATGCTGAGTTCCCGGGTCTGTTCACCTGCTCTGGCTATTAAGAGGGGTTACCACAATCCCTGTGCTGGCTTCCCGGGTCTGTACACCCACCCATCCCATTATAAGGGGTTCTATTATAAGGGGTTCCCACAATGCCTATGCTGAGTTCACAGGTCTGTAAACCTGCTCTGCCCATTATGAGGGGTTACCACAAAACCTGTGCAGAGTTCCCGGGTCTGTACACCCACCCATCCCATTATGAGTGGTTCCCACTGAACACATGCTGAGTTCACAGGTCCTTACAACTGCTTTGCCCATTATGAGGGGATTCCACAATCCCTGTGCCAAGTTCCCGGGTCTGTACACCCACCATCCCATTATGAGGGGTTCACATCAACCATGTGCATTGTACCTGGGTCTGTACACATGCTGTGCCCATAAGGGGTTCACACAATCCCTGTGCTGAGTTCCTGGGTCTGTACACTCACCCATCCCATTATGAGGGGTTCCCACAATGCCTGAGCAGAGTTCACAGGTCTGTACACCTGCTCTGCCCATTATGAGGGGTTACCACAATACCTGTGCTGAGTTACCGGGTCTGTACACCCACCCATCCCATTATGAGGGTTTCCCACCAACCCTGTGCATAGTTTCTGGGTCTGTACACCTGCTGTGCCCATAAGGGCTTCCAACGATCCCTATGCTGAGTATCTGGGTTTGTAAACATGCTTTGCCCATAAGGGGTTCCAACAATCACTGTGCCAAGTTCCTTGGTCTGTACACTCACAAATTGCCTTAAGAGGGGTTCCCAAGCGCGGCGGCCTTGTGTAGTGTGTTCCGGAGCAGGGAAAGTGAAGGATAGGCAGGGACAGTGTCAAATCTTGTCAAATCTATTCTTTGCTAAACCTTGTGTGTAGGGACAGAGAAGGATAGGCAGGGAGAGTGTCAGTGTCATATTCTTTGCTAAACCTTGTGTGTAGGGAGAGAGAAGGATAGGCAGGGAGAGTGTCAGTGTCATATACTTTGATAAACCTTGTGTGCAGGGAGAGAGAAGGATAGGCAGGGGACAGTGTCAGTGTCATATTCTTTGCTAAACCTTGTGTGCAGGGAGAGAGAAGGATAGGCAGGGAGAGTGTCAGTGTCATATACTTTGATAAGAGAAAGAAAGAAAAAATGCGCTCAGGATTAAGGGGTGGCAATTGCTGGGTGACCCAGATTGCCTCAATTACGGTCTCAAGCTGCCACTAACCTGATAAACATACTCAGTGAAACAAAGGAAGAAAAATATATATAGTGGCTCTAAACCTATTAACATTAGAAATTGAACAGTATATGGTGCATAAGACCCTTATTGGTAATATGTCAATTGGTAAAAAACAAACCTAAAAACATAATTAACATAACCAATAAATGGTGATAAATATAAACGTGATAAATTTATAAACCATGCAAATAATATATTGTAAGATGACGCACAAGGCGTCAATCTAAATGTGCACAAATAAATCAATCCAAAAAAAGAATGCTGGAGTGAAAACACCCGTGCATAAATAAAGTCCAAAGTTCCACCGTGCTTGTCTGAAGAGTGATATCCACCACCAAAAAAAAGGTCAGCAGCTTACCAGATTTTATTGGTTCCCTGTTACGGAGGACCTCAAACTGCATACAAGTACTCCCAATTGGATGATATAGACTCCTATAACCAACTCTTCAAACGAACTTCCACAGCAAGAAGGCAGTATGACACCATGTAAAAAAGGAGAGGGATACCTCGCTGGTGTAAAATCTTTGGGGTTTATTGTATAAAAATAAAAAAACACACTTACAGCAGTGTTGTAAGGAAACAGCCTTGAACTCGCGGCGCCGGCCGGACACCGACGAGTAAACCCGTCCTAGGAGATCGAGCAGTAAGGGGATGACGTCACCACGCCGCTCGGTCCGCCCTACGCGTTTCGTGATAGGTCACTTCATCTCGGGGCACGGGCGGCGTAATGCGTCATCCCCTCATATAGGAAAGCATAATAATAAACCAAGCCTCGTTCCGAGGAGATGCGCACGCGCACATCGAAGTCGGGTAACCAAGCCTCCACTCCGGTGGAGCATCAGAGAACAACCCACATCACTCCATTGGCCCATGGGATAGTGCTCCGACCCTCCGCGCATGCGCAATTCCCCCAAGAACCAGAGGAAAGGACATCTTAATGCTGTCTACCGCCGCAACATTCATCCACAGCGGGATGACCCCGCAGAGACGAAAAGAAGACAACCGGAAGTACAGCAGAATAAACAAACATAACATTTAAAAAGAAGTTATTGTAAATGACAAAAACTGGCTAAAAACCCGAAGGTTTGGTATCATCCAAACCTACTCCTTATGGGTAAATAAAACCCAAAATATAAAACAAAGGAACAAAACAAACCTGAACATCATTAAAAAAGGCAGGGTTAGAGCATTGTATAATGTATGTTATAAATACATGCACAACCAATTACCTGTCATATACTTTATTAGTTGGTGTAATACCAACATAAAGATATTTTGTGTACCCCCACAATCAATCAAGATTGCTGCCACATATCCATCCACACATACCAATTGGCCATGCGTGGAGAGAAATTGGACGGTCAGGGACGACATCTTCGGGTAAGCATGAGGCAATCTTATAAATTCGTCACATGTGAACTCCCAAGAGGTCCCCCTGAATATCCACCGATGTGTATCTTGGAGGGTTACTATACTCTATATAAACATGTTAAAAACATACAATAAAATCAACACATATGGTTAATAACATATTAGTAAAGGACTAACCAACTAGATTAAACATACTCCCTAAAAAAATACATAAATTCCCCTCAGACTCCCAAATCCAAATTGTGCTTCGGATGGAAGATCAGATTATGTAATGGTACTATGAACCTCCATGCATGCATCAACTATGAGTTGTTGATGAATGCGTTGATATCAGTATCAACGTTCAAGCCAAAAGGCACATATGTTCTCAACCGATAGACCCAAGCCATCTCCTGTTTGGATATCTCCCTCACTAGTGAGCTGCCCCTCCAGTGGGGTCTATATTTGTCTATGGCCACAAATAGGGTCTTGGCAGGGTCTCTCTTATGCACAAGGTCATAATGTCTCGATACCGAATGTTTATCGAAGCCCTTTCTAATATTGGCTATATGCTCTTTTAATCTCACCTTCAGTGCCCTCTTGGTCCTCCCCACATACTGCAGGCCGCAAGGGCACTGAATAAGGTAGACCACCCCCTCAGAGGAACAGGTTATAAATGGTTCCACCTCATAGGTTCGGCCTGTACTAGTTGATGTAAACTGACAAATTTTCCTGTCTTGACAGATGTTCAAGGAACAAACCTGGCACTTTTTACATCTGTGATAGCCAGTCAGATGTTGCAAAAAAGTCCTGTTTTCCCTGGGGGGATCTTGTACCCTCAGCGCAACCCGACTCGACAGTGAAGATGCTCCTCTAAAGACAACTAACGGTCTGTCAGGTAGGATGGGTGCTAGTAATTGATCACTCGCCAACACATGCCAGTGCTTGCAAATCAACCGTTTGATGCTCTGATGTTGTGCAGAGAAGGTGGTGATGAATGGAAGAGAGTAACCTCCTCCATTCTCATCCCTTACCCGTTCCTTCAAAAGTAAGGCTCTATCTGTCTCTCTGGTTGATTGCACCAAATTAGACATAGCAATTGGGTCATACCCCTTTTCCAAGAATCTTTTAGAAAGAATGGCAGCTTGACTATCAAAAGCTTCCACCTCCGTACAGTTTTGTCGTAGTCTTGTAAACTGTCCCTGAGGGACTGCCCTAAGCCAAGGAGCATAGTGGCAGCTATCCAGAGGGATATAAGAGTTTCTATCTGTCTGTTTGAAGAATGTGGTAGTGATGAACCTACTCCCTGAAACAGAAATACTCAGATCCAAAAAATTAACTGTCTCCTGACTGGCCTCAAAGGAGAAAACAATACCTCTGTTATTGGCATTAAGGGATTGCATGAACTCGTGAATCAGAATTGCACGAGTTCATGCAATCCCTTAATGCCAATAACAGAGGTATTGTTTTCTCCTTTGAGGCCAGTCAGGAGACAGTTAATTTTTTGGATCTGAGTATTTCTGTTTCAGGGAGTAGGTTCATCACTACCACATTCTTCAAACAGACAGATAGAAACTCTCATATCCCTCTGGATAGCTGCCACTATGCTCCTTGGCTTAGGGCAGTCCCTCAGGGACAGTTTACAAGACTACAACGAAACTGTACGGAGGTGGAAGCTTTTGATAGTCAAGCTGCCATTCTTTCTAAAAGATTCTTGGAAAAGGGGTATGACCCAATTGCTATGTCTAATTTGGTGCAATCAACCAGAGAGACAGATAGAGCCTTACTTTTGAAGGAACGGGTAAGGGATGAGAATGGAGGAGGTTACTCTCTTTCATTCATCACCACCTTCTCTGCACAACATCAGAGCATCAAACGGTTGATTTGCAAGCACTGGCATGTGTTGGCGAGTGATCAATTACTAGCACCCATCCTACCTGACAGACCGTTAGTTGTCTTTAGAGGAGCATCTTCACTGTTGAGTCGGGTTGCGCCGAGTGTACAAGATCCCCCCAGGGAAAACAGGACTTTTTTGCAACATCTGACTGGCTATCACAGATGTAAAAAGTGCCAGGTTTGTTCCTTGAACATCTGTCAAGACAGGAAAATTTGTCAGTTTACATCAACTAGTACAGGCCGAACCTATGAGGTGGAACCATTTATAACCTGTTCCTCTGAGGGGGTGGTCTACCTTATTCAGTGCCCTTGCGGCCTCCAGTATGTGGGGAGGACCAAGAGGGCACTGAAGGTGAGATTAAACGAGCATATAGCCAATATTAGAAAGGGCTTCGATAAACATTCGGTATCGAGACATTATGACCTTGTGCATAAGAGAGACCCTGCCAAGACCCTATTTGTGGCCATAGACAAATATAGACCCCACTGGAGGGGCAGCTCACTAGTGAGGGAGATATCCAAACAGGAGATGGCTTGGGTCTATCGGTTGAGAACATATGTGCCTTTTGGCCTGAACGTTGATACTGATATCAACGCATTCATCAACAACTCATAGTTGATGCATGCGTGGAGGTTCATAGTACCATTACATAATCTGATCTTCCATCCGAAGCACGATTTGGATTTGGGAGTCTGAGGGGAATTTATGTATTTTTTTAGGGAGTATGTTTAATCTAGTTGGTTAGTCCTTTACTAATATGTTATTAACCATATGTGTTGATTTTATTGTATGTTTTTAACATATTTATATAGAGTATAGTAACCCTCCAAGATACACATCGGTGGATATTCAGGGGGACCTCTTGGGGGTTCACATGTGACGAATTTATAAGATTGCCTCATGCTTACCCGAAGATGTCGTCCCTGACCGTCCAATTTCTCTCCACGCATGGCCAATTGGTATGTGTGGATGGATATGTGGCAGCAATCTTGATTGATTGTGGGGGTACACAAAATATCTTTATGTTGGTATTACACCAACTAATAAAGTATATGACAGGTAATTGGTTGTGCATGTATTTATAACATACATTATACACTGCTCTAACCCTGCCTTTTTTAATGATGTTCAGGTTTGTTTTGTTCCTTTGTTTTATATTTTGGGTTTTATTTACCCATAAGGAGTAGGTTTGGATGATACCAAACCTTCGGGTTTTTAGCCAGTTTTTGTCATTTACAATAACTTCTTTTTAAATTTTATGTTTGTTTACTTCTGCTGTACTTCCGGTTGTCTTCTTTTCGTCTCTGCGGGGTCATCCCGCTGTGGATGAATGTTGCGGCGGTAGACAACATTAAGATGTCCTTTCCTCTGGTTCTTGGGGGAATTGCGCATGCGTGGAGGGTCGGAGCACTATCCCATGGGCCCAATGGAGTGATGTGGGTTGTTCTCTGATGCTCCACCGGAGTGGAGGCTTGGTTACCCGACTTCGATGTGCACGTGCGCATCTCCTCGGAACGAGGCTTGGTTTATTATTATGCTTTCCTATATGAGGGGATGACGCATTACGCCGCCCGTGCCCCGAGACAAAGTGACCTATCACGAAACGCGTAGGGCGGACCGAGCGGCGTGGTGACGTCATCCCCTTACTGCTCGATCTCCTAGGATGGGTTTACTCTTCGGTGTCCGGCCGGCGCCGCGAGTTCAAGGCTGTTTCCTTACAACACTGCTGTAAGTGTGTTTTTTTATTTTTATACAATAAACCCCAAAGATTTTACACCAGCGAGGTATCCCTCTCCTTTTTTACATGGTGTCATACTGCCTTCTTGCTGTGGAAGTTCGTTTGAAGAGTTGATTATAGGAGTCTATATCATCCAATTGGGAGTACTTGTATGCAGTTTGAGGTCCTCCGTAACAGGGACCAATATAATCTGGTAAACTGCTGACCTTTTTTTTGGTGGTGGATATCACTCTTCAGACAAGCACGGTGGAACTTTGGACTTTGTTTATGCACGGATGTTTTCACTCCAGCATTCTTTTTTTGGATTGATTTATTTGTGCACATTTAGATTGACGCCTTGTGCGTCATCTTACAATATATTATTTGCATGGTTTATAAATTTATCACGTTTATATTTATCACCATTTATTGGTTATGTTAATTATGTTTTTAGGTTTGTTTTTTTACCAATTGACATATTACCAATAAGGGTCTTATGCACCATATACTGTTCAATTTCAAATTTTAATAGGTTTAGCGCCACTATATATATTTTTCTTCATATACTTTGATAAACCTTGTGTGCAGGGAGAGAGAAGGATAGGCAGGGGACAGTGTCAGTGTCATTGTTGCTAAGCCTCCTGCACATTATACACCTGAAGTTAGCCCGTATTGTTGCCTTTTCCTGGTGTGTTACACCAACAGGATTTTGCGGCACTTACAGCGGGCGGAGTGTGCCTCCTGACCATATTACACCTTAACTTAGCCTGTATTGCTGCTTTTTCCTGGTGTGTTACACCAACAGGATTTTGCGGCACTTACAGCGGGCGGAGTGTGCCTCCTGACCATATTACACCTGAACTTAGCCTGTATTGCTGCTTTTTTCTGGTGTGTTACACCAACAGGATTTTGCGGCACTTACAGCGGGCGGAGTGTGCCTCCTGACCATATTACACCTTAACTTAGCCTGTATTGCTGCTTTTTCCTGGTGTGTTACACCAACAGGATTTTGCGGCACTTACAGCAGGCGGAGTGTGCCTCCTGACCATATTACACCTGAACTTAGCCTGTATTGCTGCTTTTCCCATTTCCCTGCAGGCCATTAGAATGTCTGGAAGGCAAACAAGGAGAGGCAGAGAGTCAGGAGCCAATAAAAGAGGGCAAGCAGGCTCTGTGTCTAGAGACAACAGTGCTGGTCGTGGACGCGGTGCATCGCCATCAGCACGTGGCCATGGGACACGCTTGTCCTTCTTTTCGGCAGCTGGACGTGTTGAGCCACATCATGCCAAAGACTTGGTAGAGTGGATGACCAAGCCCTCCTCATCCTCCTCATCCTCTCTCACCCAGGCTCATGGTACTAGCAAAGCAGCTGCCAAAGCATCCTCTTCCCTGGTATCAATGTCATCATCAGTCACTCCTTCCCTAGACCAACCATGTCCTCCTGAGGAGTCCCCCGAACTGTTTGAGCACAGTGTTGGGTACATGCTCCAGGAGGATGCCCAGCGTTTCGAAGGGTCTGATGATGATACCCAGCTAGAGGAAGGCAGTAGCGTGAGAGCAGAGAGAGAGGATGCTCAAGAAGGACACCAATCTGGCAGTCATGTTCCAGCAGCTGCAGCATTCTGCCAGATTGGCTCCAGTGATGAGGAGGGAGGGGATGATGAGGTCACTGACTCCACGTGGGTGCCTAATAGGAGAGAGGAGGAGGAGGAGGATGAGGAGGAGGCACATCTCCAACGAGGCAGGATGCCCTTGGGGGGCCAGCGTAAGGGCAGCACACCGACGGAATGACACCGCAGAGCTCCGCCTGTGCAGGGCGCTGCCTCTGCCCGTTATTCAAAAAGTTCTTTGGTGTGGGCCTTTTTTGAGTCGAGTGCATCAGATCGCACAGCTGCTGTTTGCAACATATGTCTCAAGCATATATCGCGTGGCCAAAACATCACCCGCTTGGGCACCACATGCTTGACCAGACATATGTTGACCTGCCATGCAGCTCGTTGGCAAGCCTACCTTAAAGACCCACACCAAAGAACAAAGCTGACCTCTTCTTGCACCGCATCAGCTGGGATCTCCAACCCCACTATACCTCCAAAATGCTACTACATTACATTGTAATGTAATTACAATTCTTGATCTAATAATTCACAGCAGGGCCCATTCCTGCGCCCACCAAGACTAACTGTGAGGCCTTACAGTGTTGTGTCAACACCACCACCACCACCAAAGGCCCAATTTTTCAGCCCCTGTTCAACAGGGGCATGCAATTACAATTCTTGATCTAATATTTCACAGCAGGGCCCATTCATGCGCCCACCAAGAGTAACTGTGAGGGCTCACAGTGTTGTGGCAACACCAACATGTAAGGGGCAAATTTCAGCTGAGTATATACGGCAGGCCCCTACTTTCAAACACCCAACTTACAAACGACTCCTCCTTGCAAACGGAAGGATACAACAGGAAGTGAGAGGAAATCTACCCCTAGGAAGGCAAATTCTCTCCTGTAAGAGTTAATATGGGGAAAAAAGTGTCTCCTCTCCACTGATGCTTTATCACCAATTCTTGTTTCAATAAAAACCCCAAATTTTCAAAAAACATTTGTCATTAGGACGGAAAGTGAGGTGAACTGTTCTGAACAGGTGCACACTGCACAGACAGCAAAACAAATGTTACAGGGGTGATAACCCTTCCCTATGTTTTCCAAAAAGCTTAAAAATAGATTTTTTGCCTGGAGCTACACTTAAACAATGTACCTGTTCAAAATTACAAACAGATTCTACATAAGAACAAACCTACAGTCCCTGTCTTGTATGCACCGCCTGTATACGGCTGTTCAGAGTATATGGGGCCTTTTTTATTTTGTGTGCGGGGTTCCTTTTAATATCCATACAAGACCCAAAGGGGCTGGTAATGGGCTGGGGTAGGGGGGGGGGGGGGGGTGTGATGGGGTAGCTATGCCATTTTTCTTAAAGATTTTCATCCATATTACCGGGACCAGACATTACATTAAAGCCGCAAGCAGTTTTAAATGGCTTTTTTTCCTTTAGAAATGTAATTTTGTGCAGGGACAGTTCTAAACACGGGAAACACGTGGCACTTCACAGGCATACTTTAGACACCCCCCAGGTACAATATTTAAAGGAATATTTGACTTTTTTTTTCACTTTATGCATCATTAAAATGACTTCTCCCGAAAAACGGCAGTTTTTAAAACTTATTTTTGCATTGATACATGTCCCCTGGTGCAGAACCCGGGTTCCCAAACCCTTTTTAGGACAATAACATGCATAATAGTCGTTATAATTAGCACTTTAGATTTCGAACGTTCGCATCCATTGTATTTAATAGGGTTCTAAAGTTTGTGCGAACTTTCGGTCCGTTCGCGGGTTCTGGTGCGAACCGAACCCGGGGGTGTTCGGCTCATCACTAGTTGCAATACGTTCAGAAATGTGCATATGTGAATGCAGCCTAAATGGTAACAGAAGCACAATGCACATTGCTGCTTATTTTCAAAACGTGATTTCTGTGCGGGTTGCCGTGCGTTTTGAAATTCTCAGATGAGAATGAGTCATTCGCTGAAATGGGTTGTGTACTACATGTGACAAACGCCCGGAAATAGATCAAGAAACTTTGCGGTAGTTGAGTGTCGCATGTTTTTTTAGGGCGTGTTTTGGTGCGTAAAAATAAACACGTGGCAAGACATGCGTCTGCTTACTGCATTTGGGGTGCCATTAAGAATTGGGCTGCGTTCTCATCTGCATGAGACTTTGCAGCGCATTTCTTACATGCGCTCCAAAAAATTAGATTAGAACTTCAAAGTTTTTGAAATAAATGGTGGTGGTTATCGCTGTGGAAACTGTCGCCAACATGGTTGGTTTTCGCTGTGTATCCTGGCACCAATGCTGGGGCTTATTATGCATGTTGGCACCATGGTTGAAGGTTATTGCTGTATAAACAGACAGAAATGCTACTTGTTGTTGTTTTTGTTGTTGTGTAAACTGTTAAACTAGTTGTAAACCCACTCTGACAACTTGCACCTACAGGTAAGCCTAGATTAGGGCTTAGCTGTAGGTGCAAGAAATATCTCCTTAACCACTTCCCTACTGTGCACGAAAACCCCCTTCCTGCCCAAGCCATTTTTCAGCTTTCAGCGCTGTCACACTTTGAATGACAATTGCGCGGTCGTGCGACGTGGCTCCCAAACGAAATTTGCGTCCTTTTTTCCCCACAAATAGAGCTTTCTTTTGGTGGTATTTGATCACCTCTGCAGTTTTTATTTTTTGCGCTATAAACAAAAGAAGAGCGTCCAGTTTGGAAAAAAAAACACTATTTTTTACTTTTTGCTATAACAAATACCCATTTTTTTTTTAAATAAAATTTTCCTCAGTTTAGGCCGATACGTATTCTACATATTTTTGGTAAACAAAAAAAAAAAAATCGCAATAAGCGCGTATTGATTGGTTTGCGCAAAAGTTATAGCGTCTACAAAATAGGGGATAGATTTATAGCAATTTTTTTTTTTTTATTAGTAATGGCGGCGATCTGCGATTTTTATTGTGACTGCGATATTGCGGCGGACACATCGGACACTTTTGACACATTTTTGGGACCATTCACATTTATACAGCGATCCCTGCTATAAAAATGCATTGATTACTGTATAAATGTGATTGGCAGGGAAGGGGTTAACCACTAGGGGGCGGGAAGGGGTTAAATATGTTCCCTCAATGTGTTCTTACTGTGGGGGGAGGGGACTGACTGGGGGAGGTGACCGATGGTTGTCCCTATGTACAAGGGACACACCATCGGTCCCCTCTCCCTCATAGGACGTGGATCTCTGTGTTTACACACAGAGATCCACTTTCCTGCTCGTTTACCGGGTAATCGCGGGTGCCCGGTGGCAATCGCGGCCACCGGGCACGCGCAGCGGGGCCTTGTGAACGCGGCGGGTGCGCGCGCGCCTCCTAGCTCGTTTTAAAGGGAGGACGTCATATGATGTCCTCCCAGAACGAGACTGTCCTCCGCCCGCCGTCAATTGACAGTGGGCGGGGGACAAGTGGTTAAGGAGATATTTGCAGAAAGCACTTCACTGTAGACAACGGCGCAGGCGCAATGAGCGTGCCGTTTTTCTGAATGGGATAATGGTGGGAAAGCAGGCATGTGCGGGGATCTGACGGTCCCACGCGCGGGAGTGAGGTCATCGCTGCTACGGCCAGTCACAGCGCCGGAGCGGCGATACACGGAAGCCACTCGGAGGGGACATGGCGGTGGAGGGGAACGAGGAGCGCTTCGGGGCTTTGATCTCAGGTAAGTGCCACATAATGAGCTAGTATGCTACATAATGAGCTAGTATGCTATTCATACTAGCTCATTATGCCTTTCTCTTGCAGGGCTTTTTTTTGCTGGAAAAACAAAAACGGGTTTACTTCCTCTTTTAACAATGGTGTAGGTTATTAGTGTGTGTATACTGGAACCAATGATATGGGCTATTGTGTATACTGGAAGCCATGCAGAGGGTTGTTCTTGTGTAGGATTGCACCAATGATGGAGGTTATTACGGTGGAACATAGTATCAACACGGTGGGATATTGTTGCATTAACTGACCTTCATGCTGAGGGGTATTACATCCTGCTCTCGTGTGGAGCCCCCCCCTCTCTCTTTCCTGGCCTGTGATTGACATCATTGATCATGCAAAACGCATGCTTTGGTGTGCGCTTTGAAAACACGCTGCAAACGCACATCAACCTCGCATTGCCATTATGGTGATGTAAGCAGGATACACATTTGCAGGGCATTTCCAAAGTGCACTGCCTTTCAGCTCGCACCAGCACAGCTCTGCTCCCCTCCACGTTTTGAAATCGGGTAGAAATTGGCTTTTTTTTTTAAAGCGCAGACACTAGGACACATGTTATCTAACAGAGGGGGTGGTATAAACATAACATAGTGGCTTAACAACCACATTAAGTGATTCTATGTATTAATATAAAAAACCTACAGTGTGCAGCAGCCCCCCTAATACTTGAACCCCATTTTGATCCAGTGATCTGCATGAGTGCCTCGGCTGTCTGGGACTCTCCCTCCTAATTGGCTGAGACACAGCGGTGGCGCCATTGGCTCCCACTACTGTCAGCCAATCAGAGAGGGGGCGGGGCCAAACTGAAGCTCCATGTCTGAATGGACACACAGAGCTGCAGCTCACCTCGGGTGCCCCATCGCAAGCTGCTTGCTGTGGGGGCACTCGCCAGGAGGGAGGGGCCAAGAGAGCCGGTGAGGGACCAGACAAAAGGGGATATGGACTGCACTGTGTAAAACCCCTGACTTCTGTGCAATCACAATTCCCAGTTCCCCGCTGAACCAGACAAATTTTGATCCATCTATGGCTAGCTTTAGCCCAGGTTCACACTGATGCGGGTTAGAAATTGTGCGGGTTCCGCTGAATTTGCACGATTTTTAGCTGGCAATGCAGTCTGACTTCAGGGCCAATTTGACAGACATTTGTGCGGGTTCATGCACAGATGTCTCTTCAAATCATCCCCAAAGGTAGAATAGGAACTACTTTTGGGTTTTCGGAGGGTGCCATTGCCGGCAATAGCTGCTGATTTGGCATGCGATTTGACATGTCGCATTGCTTTTGTGAATGGAGAAATCCTTTTTTTTTTTTTTTTTAATCGGCCCACTGGCTGATTGTCAAAAAAAATTAATAAAACATGTATTGACCATACATGTGTGTTTTTTTTTGGGTTTTTTTTGTCAGACAGTTGGCCGATTAAAAATACTTATCTGCACTGTGCAGTGGTTTTGCGCAGTGCAGTCCATATCCCCCTTTTTCTCTGGTCCCTCACCGGCTCTCTTGGCTTCTCCCTCCTTACACTTGAACCCCATGTATGTTTTTGTGTCCCATATTTGAAAGCGTGATATTTAAAGTTGTTTTTTTTTGGTTAATATTTTTTTAACAGTTTCCCACACTGATGCGGGTGAGAAATTGTGCGGGTTCCGCTGAATTTGCACGATTTCTAGCTGGCAATGCAGTCCAACTTCAGGGCCGATTTGACAGACATCTGTGCGGGTTCATGCACAGATGTCTCTTCAAATCATCCCCAAAGGTAGAACAGGAACTACTTTTGGGTTTTCGGAGGGTGCCATTGCCGGCAATAGCCGCCGATTTGGCATGCGATTTGACATGTCGCCTTGCTTTTGTGAATGGAGAAATCCATTTATTTTTTTTTGCCACCGCTATTTCCCTGCAGTTTATTAGCATCTATTGCCTCCATATTTATCTTCCTCTGCTCATTTCCTGCAATTTATTAGCATCTATTTCCTTCATATATTTTTCTTTAGCTGATTTCCTGCAGTCTATTGGCTTTTTTACCCCTCCATGGTTTTTTTTCCCTGCTGATTTCCGGCAGCCTATTGGCATTTATTTCCCTACGTATTTTTTTTGTTCTTGGCTGATTTCCTGCAGTCTATTAGCAAATCTCTAGATCAGTGGTCTCCAAACTGCGGCCCTTTGCTTGCCTTAATCCGGCCCTTGGGCCAGTATCCCTCCCACTGATACGAGACACTATTCTGACATCTGACACCGACAGTGGAGCAACATTTCACCCACTGACACCACTAATGGGGCACTATTCCTCCCTATGATACCAACATTGGGGCACTATTTCTCCCCCTAATACCATATGTTTAGTCCCACTGATGCCAGGAAATTTTCCACCCCCCGCTGGCCAAAGTCCGGCCCTTCAAGAGTCTGAAGGACAATAAACCGGCCCTTTGTTTAAAATGTTTGGAGACCCCTGCTCTAGATGGAACATGCCTTTCAAGTGAATGGGATCAGTGATATGGGATATTGTTGCAATAACTGTCATTCATGCTGGGGGGTAATACATCCTATTACCATGGGTGGAGCCCCCCACTCTCTTTCCTGGCCTGTGACTGACCTCATTCATCAGGCAAAATGTGTGTTTTGGCGTGCGTTTCGAAAACGTGCTGCAAACCCATATCGTCCTCGCATTGCCATTCTGGTGATGCAAGCGCGATACACATTTGCAGGGCGTTTCCAATATGCACTCCAGAGGTTCGAGTGGATCCTGTCCTGCAACTTAAAGATCAGGAAGTATTACACTCGGGGCTTGTTGCAGCCAGGCCTTCGGGAATAGATGCCCTGACAAATCGGTGGAGCTTCAACAGAGCATATGCCTTTCCCCCGTTTCCGATCATCCTTAGGTTTTTGTAATAAAAAAAACGATTCGAAAAACACTTTTAAAATTTCCTCATAGATATTGTAGCAGCGCTCTTGTCAGAAAGAACCAAATTGACAAGCTTCTTTATGCAGTTCATATAATTCCTCATAATGGGCAGAGCAGGTAACCTCCAGCCATGGTGCCAACATGCATAATAAGCCCCAGCATTGGTGCCAGGATACACAGCGACAACCACCAATGTTGGTGACAGTTTCCACAGCAACAAACCACCACCAATTTTTTTCAAAAACTTTAAAGTTCTAATCATGGCCAAGTATAGTGTAAATACGCACACCCACTAACTTTCTGGAACGCATGTACGAAATGCACTGCAAAGTATCATGCAGATGAGATTGCAGCCCAATTCTTAATGGCACCCCAAATGCAGTAAGCAGATGCATGTTTTGCCACGTGTTTTTTTACGCACCAAAACACGCCCTAAAAAAAAAGCGACACTCAGCATCCGCAAAGTTTCTTCTTCTATTTTCGTGCGTTTGTCACATGTAGCACAACCCATTCCAGTGAATGACTCATTCTCATCTGAGAATTTCCAAACACACGGCAACACGCACAGAAATCACATGTTTTGAAAATAAGCAGCAATGTGCATTGTGCTTGTGTTACCATTTAGGCTGCAATCACATATGCACATTTCTGAACGTATGGCAACCTGCACAGAAAACACTATGCCAACATTTTTAGGAACACACATCACACCTAATTTTTTTTTTTTTTTTCAATTTTTTTTTTTTTCAATTTTTTTTATTTTATTCAAATTTTTTTTTTCACATTTTTTTTCCAATGTTTTTTTCCAATTTTTTTTTATAATTTTTTTTTTTCAAATGTTTTTTTCAATTTTTTTTTTTCAAATGTTTTTTCACATTTTTTTTTCAATTTTTTTTCAATTTATTTTTATTTCAAATTTATTTTTTTATTATTATTTATTTTTTTTTCTATTTTTTTTTTTCTTTTTTTTTAAATGGCCGGGGGGTTCGATTTTGGACCATTTTTGAAAATTTTCGAGACAAAGGGGCCGGGGGTTCGATTTTAAACCATTTTGGGGACAAAAGGGCCAGGGGTTCGATTTTGGACCATTTTTAGCTATTTTTGGGAAAAAAGGGCCGGAGGTTAGATTTTGGACCATTTTGGGGACAAAAGGGCCGGGGGGTTTGAATATGGACCATTTTAAACCATTTTGGGGACAAAAGGGCCAGGGGTTAGAATTTGGACCATTTTTGACAAAAGGGCCGGGGGTTAGATTTTGGATCATTTTCGACAAAAGGGCCGGGGGGTTATATTTTGTACCATTTCGGGGCAAAAGGGCCAGGGGTTAGATTTTGGACCATTTTTAACAATTTTGGGGACAAAATGTTACCACTTTGGGGAAAAAAGGGCCGGGGGTTCGAATATGGACAATTTTAAACCATTTTGGGGACAAAAGGGCCGGGGGTTCGATTTTGGACCATTTTTTTTAATTTTCGGGACAAAAGGGCCGGGGGTTCGATTTTGAACCATTTTCGACAAAAGGTCCGGAGGTTCGATTTTGGACCATTTTGAAAAAAAAATTGGGACAAAAGGGCCGGGGTTAAGATTTTGGACAATTTTGGGGACAAAAGAGCTGGGGGTTAGATTTTGAACCATTTTGGGGACAAAAGGGCTGGGGTTAGATCTTTGACCATTTTTGACCATTTTTGAAAAAAGGGCCGGGGGTTAGATTTTGGACCATTTTTAACAATTTTTTTTTTTTTCATTGCTGGTTGACTTGTCATACCAACGGCCACCACAAGATGGCGCCAGAGTACAGAATGAAGCCTAGGCCTGCAGAAGGCCGCAAAGCCGCGGCCTAAATTAACGGCCGGCGCGGCCCCACGAGATTACGCGATCGCGGAGGGGGGCGCACGGAGATACAGGTAACCTCAGCTGTGCTGCCCCAGGCGCCAGGTCGCTAATTCTAGTCGCATTTGCGACCTGGCGCCTGGGGATTGTCGAGCCCTGCTTTAGGGAATGTCATAAGGGCGATCTTTCCTCTTTCCGTTTTAGAGGAATAGAAAGGTTGGCTCACTCTCCCAGAGGAGGTGACTGGGAGAGAAGACTATTGGAGAGAGAAGCATGGTGGATTTTTAGATTAAAAACTAGATCGCCTCAGGGGTTAAACCTGAGGTGGGATCTGGACTCGCACTTACATTAAGAATGCCTCTCCCCGGAGTCTCCCCTCTTTATTTCTTTTCCTCCTCTGGTGTCTTTTTTCACATACCTGGATTATTATTTTTATCTTTGTACTTAATGTTTTTTAAATTTCATGGTGTGTTTTAATTATATGTATGTGTGCATGCATGACTGCGTGCATACATGTACATATTATGACTATAGGGTGTGAAAAATAGTGGCATACACATGGATCACCCAATATGCATTGCAGCCGATTCCCTTTTGGATATTTTTTCTGCAGTCAATTTAGACAATTAATGGGTGGAGCCAGTGATCCTTAGAGCTACCATTTATTTCACAAGTTTCATGTCTGTAATGTGGTTATGAGACTAAGGCCTTATAGGCTGAAACGCGTCAAACTTTCCTATTTGCGTTTTTCTACTGTGGCTTGTCAATAAATAGATCATTATTTTAAGAGCTACGACCGGAGTGCGGACCATCTTTTTTTCTTTCGGAAGGAAAATCTCAGGCTGTTGTCCCACCCTAAATGTGGTAAGTCTCGATTATCCTCTCGGGTGCAGTCCTGAAAGACGTTTTGGAAAAATGCAAGTTTGACTTACCGGTAACTTGTTTTCCAATAGGCTTTCAGGACAGCAGTAACCCACCCTTTTTTATGCTATTGCTGTAATACTATATAATAACTGTCGCTTATGTGTTGCAGCCAGGGCTGGAGGTTCTCTACAAACTGAGGAAACAACGTGGAGACCTCCAATTAAATTTAGACTTTGAGGGGACGAGACGGAGAGGGCCACTCTCCACAGTCAAAGTATAAATATTTATATTATGTGTTTTTTTTCTGTATTGTGTTTGCTACTGTCTGGTTAAAGACAGTATATGTTTTTTCAAGAAAAAAAAAAAAGATGAATTATATAAAAAAAAATTGATGTGGTGTTTCCTGTAGGAGGAGCCATGATCTCTCGGGTGCTGTCCTGAAAGCCTATGGGAAAACAAGTTACCGGTAAGTCTAACTTGCATTTTTTGCACTTGCCAGTGCTACATAAACTTGCTACTTTTTCTGATTTGCTTTGGTACATTAGAATTTTTATTTAAGATTACAAATCAGTCTGATCATGTGGTTTCCACCTGTCCTGAAACACATTTCCACCAAATGTGCTTTCACACTGAGCCGCCCCGGGCGTCGGCGGTAGTTTTGCGTCCGCTAGTAGGGCGCTTTTAACCCCTGCTAGCAGCCGAAATAGGGTTAAATGCACCCGCAAAGCACCGCTACAGCGGCACGCTGCCCATTGATTTCAAAAGTAACTAAAAGCGAGATCAGAAAAATACTCAACATGCCTCTCAAATAGCTTGGGGTGTCTACTTTCCAAAATGGGGTAATTTGGGGGGATTTGAACTGTCCTGGCATTTTAGGCACAACATTTAGAAGCTTGTGTCACACATCACCCACTCTAGCCACTTTAAGACAGACAAAGCCCTGACACTTTTACAAAAAAAATTTTGCAAGAAAAATACTTTGAACCCTCAAACATTATATATTCTTTTATAGCAAAGGCCCTACAGATTGAAATGAAGGGTGTTGCCATTTTGTCACAGTATTTGCGCAGCGATTTTTTCAAACGCATTTAAAAAAACACTATTGCACTAAAACACACTATATTGCCCAAATGTTTGATGAAATAAAAAAAAAAGATGATCTTAGGCCGAGTACATGGATACCAAACATGACATTGTTTAAAATCGTGCACAAACTTGCAGCGGTGACCAACTACATACATTTTCAAAAGCCTTTACAGGTTACCCCCTTTAGATTTACAGGGGAGGTCTACTGCTAAAATTACTGCCCTTGATCTGACCTTTGCAGTTATACCTCACATGCATGGTGCAATTGCTTTTTATGATGCCAGACCAACGCTTGCGTTCGCCTTTGCGTGCGAGGGGGGGCTTTATTATATATTTTGCTTTTTTAATTTATAACTGTTCCTTTCATTTTTTTTTTAAATTGTTATTGTTATCTCAGGGAATGTAAAAATCCTTTTTGTTAGCAATAGGTAGTGACAGGTACACGTTTTTGAAAAAATTGGGGTCTCTCCTCTGCCCTGAAAGCATCCGACAACACTAAGATCGGTGTGATAAAATGCTTTCCCAATGGCGCTGTTTATATGTGGTGAAATCGAAGTAATGAAATGCTCGTAGCTTCCGGTTTCTTAGGCCATAGAGATGATTGGAGCCATTCTGGTCTCTGGTCAGCTAGCGTAACCACCGGCTGCATTCTCAGGTTCTCTGTTTTGACAGGAGAGCTAGAGAAAATCATGGACGGTGGGAGGGGGGACATTCCCTCCCACTGATTGCAAAAGCAGTTTAGAGGCCAATTAGCTGATAGGATTGCCTTTACATGAAAGCCAACCCGCTGACTGAAAAGATTACAAAAATGATACCTAAAACTGCAGGAATCATTCTGGTATAACCACTCAAAGTCCAGCAACATACCAATAAGTTGCTGGTCCTTGTTGGGCATATATTCAATTTTTTTTCCATGGAGTCTGTGGGATGAAAAAAAAATATAAGATTGATCGGTGGGTATGCCCACCATTATAATAACGCCCTTTATCCACTTACTTCTAATAAGCATACATGCCCCATTTTGTTTTTAACTGGTGGTGAAATGACCTCCAGCGCTGGAGTCGATGATTTACGTATCATGGGAGCAAACGCTGGTGCTGTCAAAATAAATAAATCAGTGCTACAGCTGAATTGCCTACCTGCCTAGCAAATGATGGTCAAGAAAACATTACAGTACAACAGCATTAAATACCATACCTGCAAAGCAAATACATTAAAAATTAAAACATTTAACACAATCTATGCCTAAAAAATATATGTCGAAGTATTGGGGCAATCCTTTAATGTTAGGAGCAAATTGCTCCTCCATCCCTGCCCCAATGCTTCAGCATATATGCGCTTTTTTTTAACCGTGGCTGTGAAATCACCTCCTACAGCGCTGTTGCTTTCTAGATAAAGAAATCCGGGCTGCAGCTGAATGGCGTAACTGCCAAGCAAATGATGGTTAACCGCTTCAGCCCCAGAGGATTTGGCTGCCCAATGACCGGGACATTTTTTGTGATTCGGCACTGCGTCGTGCGACGTTGCACCCAAACAAAATTGACATCCTTTTTTCCCACAGAGCTTTCTTTTGGTGTTATTTGATCACCTCTGCAGTTTTTATTTTCTTGCGCTCTAGACAAAAACAGCAATATTTTTTACTATTTGCTATAAAAATATCCAAAAGAAATAAAAACAAATTTTTTCCTCAGTTTAGGCCGATATGTATTCTTAATTTTGTATTTTTTTTTACCAAAAATAACAAATCGCAATAAACGTATATTGATTGATTTGTGCAATAGTTATAGCGTCTGCAAAATAGGGGATAGTTTTATGGCATTTTTAGTATAATTTTTTTTTTACTAGTAATGGCGGCGATCAGCAATTTTTATTGTGACTGCGATATTGTGGCAGAAACATTGGACACTTGACACAATTTTGGGACCAGTCATTTATACAGCGATCAGTGCTATACAAATGCACCGATTACTGTGTAAATTACACTGGCAGGGAAGGTTTTAACCACTGGGGGTTAAGTGTGTCCGAGGTATTGATTCTAACTGAGGGGGCTGGGCTACCTGTGACACGACAGTGATCACTGCTAATGACAGGGAGCAAACGATCAGTGTCCTGTCACTAGGAAGAAAAGGGAAATGCCTTGTTTACAAATGTATCTTCCCCGTTCTAACGCTCCGACACGATAGTGGGACACCAGCGAAAAGGCAGCGGGCGCGGTATTGGAGCTCGCGGTGGGCGCCTGCTAGGCGGCAGATTCAAAACATACCTGTACGTTGCTTTGCCTGCTTTTGCCATTTTGCCGACGTAAACGTACGTAAGGCAGTCGACAAGCGGTTTACAATAAAACATTAGAGTATAACAGTAATACATACCATTCCTGCAAAGCAAATAATAAAACAGTCAAAATTGTGTGTTTGAGTTTTGGGGTGCACACCCTAATGCAATAGGCTGCGCACGCCTATGACAGCCTGTGACATTTGCTTGCCCTCCTAGATGTTATGATGTGGGTTCACACTGGCATGCTGCAGTTTGGCTGCAGTGCTGGTGTACTGGCATGTTATTCTGTCTTCCTGTATGTTACCACCCCAGTCCCATAGACTTCTATTAGGTTGTACATTTTTGCTGCATGTCCTGAAAGTGCACAAAAAGTCCTGCATGCTGCATCTTTGGTGCAATTCCAAAAAAATGCAGCAAAATGCACAACCTAATTAGAAGTCTGAGGGACTGCGGCTATGGAAAACCGCCAGCACAGTGGCGGCCAGTCCATTAAGGGTGCACGGGCACTGCCCCCTCCATTATGCCACCCCCTATATGTAAAATGGATAGATTCATGCATTGCATGAATCTATCCATGGCCACTGTGGCTACCCCGTGTTCAGGCGTCCGTCCCCTTTTTCAAATGCCAGGCGCCTGAATTACAGCGGCGGGGGTGTTTTTTTTTGTTTTTTTTAAGGACCTGATTAGTGCCATAGGCTATAATAGGCTTCAAAAAAGGTGAAAAGGTGGACTCCGAGTGCAGAGCATTGCACCATGAGCCCACCCAGGTGTTTTAGAAAAGAGAATATTAATTTTGTTTTCTAACACTGAACCACTTCTCCGCCAATCAGGAAGCGTGGGTCTAATACCCGTCACCTGATTGGCTGAAGGCACAGGCATTCCTATTGGACACCTAGCAGACCGGAAGAAGAGACGCACGAGAACCATGGTGGACAAGAGCCGTCGCCCTGACCCACTTCATGTCCCACAGCACGCCGCCATCACCCACTGCCTGACCCGCCACCAAGATGGGGTAAGTGTCGGTCAGACAGCGAGTGGGCGGAGGGGGTGTCACAGTGGCTGCATTTCATGTTTTTGTTCAGTTTGCTTGCCCCCCCCGCCCCCCCAAAAAAAATGTTGAGCACCAGTGTGAGCCAAAAGGCTTGCACTCTTAGCAGGCTCTGCCACTCCACTGAAAAGTGATCAATGCTCAGGTCATTTTTCAGAGGCATTTGACAAGGCAGTGAGGAGGGGATATCTAATTTCCTACCTGCCTGTTTTAAACTCTGCCAGTCCCCCCAGGTAATTCACTTTGTACTCCAGCTTATTTTCATTACTCTCTGTAGGTATTAGATGTTCTCTCACCTTATTCTTTGCACATCTAATACATAATGAGAGTTCTGGAAATTGAAAAAAATAAATAAAAAAAGTGAAAAAAAAAGAAAAAAAGAAAAATGTGAAAAAAAATTTTTGTAAAAAATGTTTTTTTTAAAAAAATGGTCCAAAATCTAACCCCCGGCCCTTTTGTCCCCAAAATGGTAAAAAATCTAACCCCCCGGCCCTTTTGTCGAAAATGGTCCAAAATCTAACCCCTGGCCCTTTTGCCCCGAAATGGTCCAAAATCTAACCCCCAGCCATTTGAAAAAATAAATAAAAAAAATAATTTGGAAAAAAAATAATTGAAAAAAATAATTGAAAAAAAAAAAAATTGAAATTGGCTATATCACCTTTGCATTCATCTTAACATGTTGGATACAAAAATAATTGTCTGTGGTGCAGTAAAATATATGTAAAACATAATTAACAAAATCTAATAGATTGTCAGCTCTAAGGAGCAGGGCTCTGATTTATCCTGTATTGAAACTGTACTGTCTGCCCTCATGTTGTAAGGTGCTGTGCAAACTGTTGGCGCTATATAAACCGTGTATAATAATAATACATTTAAATTTGGCAAAGCTGAACTTCAGGCCGATATAACAGACACAGATTAACTTGGTTCTGAATTCTGTAACACATCATGTAATTTCTAAATGCAAGCAGCGCAAGCACCTGAATTTGAATTGGTATCGGCCTCTTACAATCTCTGTACCGCAGAGCTCAGAATGTGGGAGGGATACACAGCACAAGCAGTCCATCAGTTACCCTACAGTGCTCATGGACTAAAACGGACCATGTTGATAGGAGGAGAGAGAAGAGTGAAAGAGAGATGAGTTCATCAGTCTGCTACTTCTCTTTCATTGTCCCGTCACAGCCTGGTGGAAGAACTAGGTCTGCAAGTGTTCCTTAATTGCAGCAGTGGAAAAATCTGGTCCTCTGCCCCAACTTGACAGCCATTAACCACATCAATACTGGGCATTTTCGCCCCCTTCCTTCCCAGACCAATTTTCAGCTTTCAGCACTCTCGCAATTTCAATGACATTTGTGTGGTCATGCTACACTGTACCCAAATGAAATTGTTATCATTTTGTTCACAAAAATAGAGCTTTCTTTTGGTGGTATTTATTCATGACTACATTTTTTATTTTTTGCGATATAAGCGAAAAAAGAGCGGAAATTTGAAATTTGAGGAAACACTAAGACTGACCAGGGACCACGTCTTAAAGAAATGAAGGCAATGTGTTTCCTGTGTGTGAGGAGCTCCATCTCAAGGGCTGACCTGGAAGACGACTGGGGGAAAATTGTATCAAAATACTTACTGTTATTTTCTTTTCCTGGTACAAATCCATCGCAGCATACTAATCACATGTATGCTGCCATGTTAGCACCAGGTAAAAAAAATTGGCAGTATTTTTGTCCTCCAATACTTAAATGACAAAACAACGTGACCTCTTCCAATGTGACAGGGTGCAGATCTAGCAGCCATTTGCTAGGCCCAAACAATGTCACATGACCAAGAATGACCTCACGGCTCCCCCTTGCACCCAACACTGTGGAGATTAGTACCGGCGAGTATCAGGGGTGCGAGGCTAGGGGCCTTACAAAAAGACACTGTCACTTCCCTTGGACACTCAAGGTGACAGTGTCACCTCCCCTGAACTTGTGCTTTGTCCCTGAAGGGATTAAACCGGCCATTTCAAGAAAATATTACAGCAAGTATCTTATGGTTCCTCCTATCACACCGAACTAAAAGTGCTGCCAGGTTTGCTTTAAATAAGACCACATGGATATTTGTATCATAAAGCAGCTTCCAATTGTAATGTGTGGGAATGTTTCTAATGATAATCTGGCTCCATGGAGCATCAGGGAGGCACATTGGGGGTGGGGGTAGGTTGGTGGATTTTTTAAAGGGACTCTGTCACTTTGCCCTGAAGGAAAGAATCTCCTTAGACACCATGAGAAGTCAAAGATTAAAGAGCCAAACTGTCAAGGTCACCTGTGGCCAGGTGACAGATGCACACCGTAGGGGGACAGGAGTGCACCGCAAGGTAGTGAACCCTATGGCTGACTGCTGCGGATAGGAAACTGGGTGGTTGTGGAAAGCGGGACCAGAGGAGCACAACCGGGATCCTAACGGAAGCTAGAGCCAAGATTCCCCAGGGCGCGGAGTCTAAGACCCAGCAGGTCTTCTCCAGGGCCTCTAGTGGTGAGGATGTTATGCTGCAGGCTGGGACCAGGTCGCGGCCCCTGGAGTTTCCTAGCTCACGCCCCGTAGGATAAGGGGAAAAGAGGGGAAGCAGCAGCACAAGATATGAGAGAACCGAATAACAAGCTGAAGGTCAGGGGCCACAAGCAGACAAGGATAACGAAAGAACGAGCCGAAGGTCAAGGGTCACGAGCAGACAGGGATAGTCGGGGACAAGCCAAATATGTAACAGAGAGACAGACGTAGCACACGGCAGGCAGGAACCCAAACACACAATGCCTAACAAACACGTTGATCAGCAAAGCAGGCTTGCAGTGCACAGGTTAATATAGTGTTCTGTGATAGGGCCTGGGGTGGAGTCTGGCTGGGAGGAGATTATAAAGGAAGCCAGGTGAAAGGGCTCGGGCCTCTAAGATGAACACATGGGAAGGAAGGTAAGCTGACAGACAAACACTACTGCATATCCATGACACAAACATTTTTTATGTAGAAACATAGAAAAATTTTATACAATATCAATAAGAGCCAGAGGCAAAAATTAAAATGGCCTCCTGAGTGCAGTGGAATGATCAACATATTGTTGTGAATGACCCCCCCCCCCCCCACCCAGCACTGGCCGAATTTGAACAGAAGCCCACAAGTTCTGTGGGCCTAGAGAAAGCCAAACTGTCCAGCATTTGAAACCCTTAATACAATAAAAGGTAGTCACAGAGATCAGGACCCTGGCTTGGTAAAGTTCATGGTAATTGAGACAGGGTAAGCTATTTAAAATGGAAGGCCGTTATCCCAGTCCATCCTGTGTTCCTCGAATCCGCCGAGCGAGCTGCATGTCCTGGACAAAGAGGGTGACCCTTTTGGCGTGCAGACAGCAGAGGCAAGAGTCTTCAAAGAGTCGCACCAGGAAAGCTTCAGCTGCCTGCTCAAAATAAAAAAAAACAAGCTGGTCAGATCTTCATCACAGGATTTTAGCGCCATTCTCTGCATCATTACACTGCGGTGATGGGGACCGGGGACCATGACACCTGCAGTCACAGGATGTGCTCAATCTTCTAGGTTGAAGGACACTGGATGCCATTCAACCCTGAAGACTGAGGGAATCTAGTGGCAGAGATTAGTTATTGCAGGGGACAGCAGAGGCAAAGAGGTAGTATTGTATCCAGACCTTTTTTCTTTAGTTTTAAAAGCCATCTTTTAGAAAATAAAAAAAATGTGCATTTATTTTTAGCATAGGCTGCATAGCAGTGCACCCACAATCACTGGGTTGCAAGTTCAATGCCAAGCTCCTGCAGACTCTTTTTCCCTGTCCCTACCAAGGTACAGACTTTCAGGTGGAGAGCTTGTGTCAATGGACTACAATGTCAATGAGAACTACAATTCCTTCTGCCATGGTGGCAGAGAGAACTTGTAGTTTATTTATTTTGTGAATGAAAAATGTGGTTGTGTGGGTGCAGCCGAGCAGAATTCAAAAGAGACAGCAGCTGTGAGGGAGAAAAACCACTGCACGCTGTCACTGGGGATGGGCAGGGTCCCATTTGCACCATAAATATGGATGTAACATGGTGCAAAAGGTTGTGTTAGCCTTTAAAGTGTCACTAAACCCACATCATGAAAAACTATCAATAAATGGTGCATTACATGCTGTTCATACTCAATCTGAGATTTGTTTAATGCATTCTGCAAAAAACCTGGTTGATCCTGCTGCTTTCTATCTCCACCTTCTGTTCATGTCCTCAATTCAGTTAATTACAGATTTCAGTTCTGGATTTTGCAGCTGTGGTGGCAACTCTGCACATGCTCAGTTTTCAGTGAGTTTCTATGCTGAGCATTCCCCCCCCCCCTATCACATCTGAGCAGCTCATGTGACTACAGAGTCATACATATGAGTGTATACACAGTGGTAAATGACAGGCCACTCCCTCCTTCCATCTCCATGCCCACTAACCAGCCAAACACAATGGGGGTGGGATATTCAATGTATATTGATAGATGCTTCACCTCCCTCTCATTCTAAGACACAGGCTGGAGGGGCGTGACATGTTATTGGCAAAAAATATTAAAGATTTGATATTAAATATATATTTGTATGACAATTTATTGATATTAAAGCGGAGCTCCAGCCAACTCCCCCCGACAAAATAATTAAAAGTCAGCAGCTACAAATACTTTCCGCTGCGATCCCGCTATAATTTGCTGATCGCCACCCATTACTAGTAACACAAAAAATATATATAAAAATTCCAAAAATATATACCATAGTTTGTAGACGCTATAATGTTTGTGCAAACCAATCAATATACGCTTATTGGGATTTTATTTTTACCAAAAATATAAAGCAGAATACATATTGGCCTAAATTGATGAATAAATTTGATTACATTTTATTTATTTTTTGGTTATTCTTTATAGCAGAAAGTAAAAAACAAAATTGTTTTTAAATAAAAACATTGTCGGTCTTTTTTTGTTTATAGCGCAAAAAATTAAAACAGCAGTAGGCGATCAAATACCACCAAAATCAAGCTCTATTTGTGGGGGGGGGGGGGGGGAAGGACATACATTTTATTTGGATACAGCGTTGCACGACCGCACAATTGTCAGTGCCATATAGCAAAAAAAATGGCCTGGTCATGAAGGGAGGCAAACCGTCCGGAGCTGAAGTGGTTAATTAACAAAACAGCGAATTGCAGGATGACATTTTCTGGAGCACCATTCATAAACAGCGCCGCAAAAATCATGCATGCCAGTGCACCCTTTCAATGCCTGTGGTCGAGCTGTCATCTGATCACAGGCAAAGATCAGGATAAAGAGAAGGCTCCGTGTCTTGCGATTGCCTGGGAAATCATAAAAATGTACTCACAGCCCTCCCCGTCTGCTTCTCTTTTGTAACACTGCTCCCACTGACACTAACCACAAAGCAGGCATACAGAGCCCCAAAAGGGGCAGATTTTACTATGAAAGGGAGCACACTGACTATTAATGTTCAACAAAAAACAGACCCACCAATAGTTACGGGGCACTTAATGCTGATCACAAACATTTAAAGCAAACATCACTGACCCCCAACATTTAAAAGATGCACTCATCACCAACCCCCACAAAAGAAGCTCTAGCTGCTGACCACTGCAAGGTGTTCTGTGCACTACTTTCTGCACTAAATATGTCCTAAACAATCTTGGGGGAATTTGTACAGTCCTGGCACTTTAGGGTCTCAAAAAATGTAATAAGCAATCGGAAGATGTGGTTTTTGTTTTAACATTTTTGGTATTTTTCCCTTATATAGTAAAAAAAAAAAAAAAAAAAAAAAAAGAAGATTAAAGTGATTGTAAAGTCTTGTGTTCCTGTTAAAAATAACAAACGTTATACTTACCTGTCCTAGGCAGTGGTTTTGCACAGAGCAGCCCAGATCCTCCTCTTCTCTGCTCCCTCTTTGGTGCTCCTGGCCCCTCCATAGCAAGCAGTTTGCTATGGGGGCACCCGAGCCGAGTCACAGCTCCCTGTGTCCATTCAGACACGGAGCCGTGACCCCAGCCCCTTTCTCTCCTCATTGGCTGACTGACTTTGATTGACCGCAGCGGGAGCCAATGGCACCGCGCTGCTGTCTCAGCCAATGAGGAGGAAAGTCGCAGGCAGCCGAGACACTGCAACATCGCTGGATAGAGATGGGGCTCAGGTAAGTTTTAGGGGGGCTGCTGTACACAGAAATCTTTTTTATCTTAATGCATAGAATGCATTAAGATAAAAAATCTGCCTTTACAATCACTTTAATTTGGGTACAGTGTTGCATGATGGAGTAATTGTCAAACTATCCCTGCACTGAATACCCCAAAAAATGGCCTTGTAAAAAAAGGGGTATATACTTGCTGGTAATTGAATTATAAAGTTCTGAATTGCATACAATACTGACCTCTTGTAATGCCATGATTGCGAAACTTTGCCACAGGAATGGCACGCCAGGAGTATACTTCATGCAGACTTCCCTCACCTGCATAAGCATAAAAAGGAAAAAAAAAAAAAGGAAAATGTTACTTTTGCCCCAGATACATAACAGCTAAGTTAGGGAGGAAAAAAAAAAAAACTTTCCCTCTGCCCACTCTACTCATTTCCTGGCAGATCTCTAGATACCATTCCAGGAGGAACCCTCTCTGCTCCTCATAAAACTTGCTCCTCTCCCCCTCCTCACACGATCACATCCAGGACTTCTGTCCTGTCTCCATCTTTGAAATTCCCTTAATTTACTATAAAAACTTTACACCTTTAACTGGATACATGTTTTCATGGTTAATGAATTGATCCTGCTGGATCATGTGTGCTGCGTTTTTCTAGCTTTGCAGTGCAGTTTCCAATCGCAGCGATTCCACCCACGATTCCAAATCGCCAGATCTGAATGGTGCCTAAAATAACCGTGTAAGTCCTCTTCAGCATGGCGTCGACTGCCAGCGGGGGTGGACGACGACAGTTCACACCGTATTTGTTCGCTGATCCCTACTGAGCAGGCGGATGACAGGTCTGTGTCTGCTCCGCTTCTGCAGGGCAGACACAGCCCGCTTTCCTATATGGGCTTTTGGATGTAAATGTCCATTTATATCCAACTGCCAATTGATCAAATCTGCTGGACGGAAGGGGATCCCATCCGTTTGTCTTTATCAGATTGGATGTAGGCGGGAACAGGGCCAGCGATACCACTAGGCGGACTAGGCAACCCCGGCCGCTGGTTATTCTACTCCCGCATCACCATCTACACAGAGCTTGCAATCTAACAGGCCGCTCTGACATGTGAAAGCAGCTCCCCCCTACCCCCCCACGCGCGGGGGGGCTCTCTGCTCTGACATCATGTGTCCAGGCAGCAATCATCCAGTTCCCCCAGCACGGCGCTCTCCACTCTGGTGTGTCCAGAAATTCCCCCTCTCCGCTCTGAGATCTTGACGTCACATGATCTACACACTGCTCCTGAGTCCCGCCCCTCCTGTGCACTCCGTCTGTGAAGAGAAGGTGGGCGGGAAGATTAAACACACAAGCAGCCAAAAGCCACAACGAAAAACTGCTGAATGAACTCTCTCTCCCTGACCCCCCTCATCTCTCACTGACAACCCCCCTCATCTCTCACTGACACCCCCCCCCTCATCTCTCACTAACACCCCCCTGACACCCCCCCTCATCTCTCACTGACACCCCCCCTCATCTCTCACTGACCCCCCCCTCATCTCTCCCACTGACACCCCCCCTCATCTCTCCCTGACTGCCCCCCCCCTCATCTCTCCCTGACTGCCTCCTAAGACCCACTCTCTCTCCTTGACCCCCCCTCGCTCTCTCCTTGACCCCCCCTCGCTCTTTCTTTCCTTGTCAGGATTGGAAGTATCTTTACTCCAATCTGTTTATCTATTGTTTTAACTCCTTCCTTACCATCATCTGCCTATAACAGAATTACTTAACTTTATCCTATTAAAGCAAAGCAAAATATTTATTATACTGCAGATTACCAATTTATAGATGGGTGGTTGCATTAGTTTTGTTTTTAGGTTTTCTCTTTTATATTCACCTGGTGATCCTGCTAGCATGTCTGTTGTTTTTCAAAAGAACAAGCTGTCTTGCAGATGTAGCAGTTAGAGGGTTGAATCAAACCATTTAACATTGGCAAAGGGGGTGGAGTCAGGGGCGCACCCAGAGTTGGGCGGCAAAATTAGGTTTCGCCTAGGGTGTCACAAATCCTTGCACTGGCCCTAGGCGGGAACACAAGTCTGTTTACACTTGCTGCGCCATAGAGGAGAACAGAGGGTCCGATCGGGTCCGCCAGTAAAACTAACCGGTGGACTGAATCGATCCACTTGTGTGAAAGGGGCCTAAGAATGTTTTGTATCTGTATTACCCACCTTATTTCTAGCGCTCTGTCCACAGCAAATAAACCAACAACTGCACTCACCAGTCTGGCGAAGGGGGCTTTTCTTATTAACAGTTCTGTTGACTTTTGATATTTTCTTATCTCCATGAGTGCTCGTGTCCCAGGCCGATAACGATGCGTACGTTTCTGTCTGAGGAATGTTCCTTCTGTTTGGGAGGTACCTGCTCTGCTTGGCCCCGGTTCTGCATTGTAAAAATGTCCAAATTACCAAGATCCTTTTTTATACCCTGTATATTGTCAAAAGTATTGGGACACCTGCCTTTACACGCACATGAACTTTATGGCATCCCAGTCAAAAATCAATTATTCTCTATGGCGATGGTTCACATCTCCACTCCAACACCTGAAGATGGAAGCTCCAAAAACACCTGAAGCTCAAACCAGTTCTGGAGCTTTTTTTTTTAGGCAGATTTGGGCGTTTTTCAGTTTTTTACATTTGTGACCATTTGACCTGTACAAAATCGCAGCAAAAACACGTGTAGCGGCCTCACCCCCTCTTTTTGGTCTAGGGGTATGTTGTACGTGAGGGTGAGATGCGCTACGGCCCATGTCCTCCCCATTGCAGCAGGTGAGGTGAAGGCCAGTTATTCTTCTCGGGCCTGTGTGTTTCTATTCACAACCAAGTCTTGCTGTGCTGACACTCCCCTTCACTCCCATTAACCAAAGTTCCACACACCGATAAGGATCCAACACTTGTTTTATTGTAACACACAATAAACAGTTCTTAGTCAGCCAACTGGTTGAGATCCATAAACAGTTCAATACGGTGGGGTGAGCAGGTCGAGGCACTGTCCTAATGATAAAACTAAATCACTGTGGTTTCACCAGCGGTTGCTATAGCCATTGGCTAGAGAGAGGAACTTGAAACTTGTGAGTCTCTACCAGCGACTCTGAAGAACATGAATTGGAGTACCTTCGCTGCATTGTGGCCCCTGTCAGGGGGAAGATGTCCCTCCAAGGGAGTTACCAGAGGCCCCTCCGTCGCCGGGTTGATGCTGCTCCGGACTCTTCAGACGGGTAACCTCTCCGGCCTCCTCACCTCAGACATGGGCCCCATGCACCTCAGGGTCCCTCGGACTCATCCGCCCTTGCGGAGCCCAGTCAAAGTCACTGGGCCCAGGCCTCCGGTGTAGTACCTCACCCCAGGCTTAAGGTGCCTGGGATGGACGCCAACTCTGCTCCGACCAGGCCTAGGGCGCCTGGGCTGGAACTCCAGATCGCCCGCACCCAGGCCTAAGGTGCCTGGGCGCGCGCTCGAGAAGAAGACCTCGTGGCGAGGGCGTCCCTCCCCTTTATCTCCTCCCGTGACGCCACAGCAGGTTCTCCGCCCCCGCTGTACCACCGCCGGAACGGGACAAAAAGGACAGCACTGCGACAGTGATTCTACCTCGACCTGTGGGAACACCGCCACCCCAGGCCAAGGAGAATAGTACACCACCAAAGTCCTCCACGACTGAAAGTGGTCTAAATCCTCTATGATTTACACACACCTGGGTCATACTACCACCCAGGTGTATCCCCCTAAATTTAGACCCCCGCTACACACGTAAAAATTGTGGTAAAATCGTGCGACCTTCTGCCTGAAAACGCTATGCTCAGGTGTGAATGGGGCCTTAGTGCTTCTTTGTGGAGGTTGATGGTAAGTGCACCTTTTCTAAATGTTAGGGTCAATGGTGTGTGTGCCTAATTCTCAAGGTTTGTTTTTTTTTTTTTTTTTTTTTTTTTTAACATGCACTATATTGTAAAAAGTATTGGGACACCTGCCTTTACATGAACTTTAATGGCATCCCAGTCTTAGTCCGTAGGATTCAATATTGAGTTGGCCCACCCTTTGCAGCTATAACAGCTTCAAATTTTCTAGGAAGGATGTCCACAAGGTTTAGGAATGTGTCTATGGGAATGTTTGACCGTTCTTCCAGAAGCGCAATTGTGAGGTCAGGCACTGATGTTGGACGAGAAAGCCTGGCCCGTCGTCTCTGCTCTGCTCACATTCCTAAACCTTGTGGACATCCTTCCTAGAAAATTTGAAGCTGTTATAGCTGCAAAGGGTGGGCCAACTCAATATTGAATCCTACGGACTAAGACTGGGATGCCATTTAAAGTTCATATAAAGGCAGGTGTACCAATACTTTTTACAATATAGTGCATGTTAAAAAAAACAAAAAAAAAAAACCTTGAGAATTAGGCACACACACCATTGACCCTAACATTTAAAAAAGGTGCACTTACCATCGAACTCCACAAAGAAGCACTAAGGCCCCATTCACACCTGAGCATAGCGTTTTCAGGCAGAAGGTCGCACGATTTTACCGCAATTTTGTACAGGTCAAATGGTCACCAATGTAAAAAACGGAAAAACGCCCAAATCTGCCTAAAAAAAAAAAGCTCCAGAACTGGTTTGAGCTTCAGGTGTTTTTGGAGCTTCCATGTTCAGGTGTTGGAGTGGAGATGTGAACCATCGCCATAGAGAATAATTGATTTTTTTCCCCCTCCAGCGTTTTGTAGCGGTAAAAATTGGTGTAAGCTCCCACGTAATGTACATACAGTATAAATCCCATCCTTACTTGGGGATGGTGGAGGTGGTGTCACTCTCTTTGGAGGCCTGGTCTTTCGCCGGGATGGCGGGCTTCTACCGTGCGGTCTCATTCTGACTCAACACAACTCATTTAAAAAAGCAAGACCCTACAAGAGTAGGAAAGGAAATGTAAAATGTCAAATTGGGTTTTTAATATCTTCCTATCTATCTATCTATCTATCTATCTATCTACACACACAGTATCTCATAAAAGTGAGTACACCCCTCACATTTTTGTAAATATTTTATTCTATCTTTTCATGTGACAACACTGAAGAAATTACACTTTGCTACAATGCAAAGTAGCGAGTGTACAGCTTGTATAACAGTGTAAATTTGCTGCCCCCTCAAAATAACTCAACACAGCCATTAATGTCTAAACCGCTGGTACTAAAAGTGAGTACACCCCTAAGTGAAAATGTGCACATTGGGCCCAATTGGCCATTTTCCCTCCCCGGTGTCATGTGACTCGTTAGTGCTACAAGGTCTAAGGTGTGAATGGGGAGCTGGTGTGTTAAATTTGGTGTCATCGCTCTCACTCTCTCATACTGGTCACTGGAAGTTCTACAAGGCACCTCATGGCAAAGAACTCTCTGAGGATCTAAAAAAAAAAAAAAAAAGAATTGTTGCTTTACATAAAGATGGCCTAGGCTATGAGAAGATTGCCAAGACCCTGAAACTGAGCAGCAGCACGGTGACCAAGACCATACAGCGGTTTAACAGAACACGTTTCACTCAGAACAGGCCACTCCATGGTCAACCAAAGAAGTTGAGGGCACGTGCTCAGCGTCATATCCAGAGGTTGTCTTTGGGAACCAACGATTGTTTGCCACAGTTCAGCTTTTCTTATTTCATAAGGATACAAAAAGATAGAGTGCCCCCAGAGTTTCTTTTTTGTGAACTCTTAAATTCTATAGGCAGTCACATGCCAGGAGGTGGGCACCTGTTTTTCAAGAGGGAATCCAGGTACTTTTTTCAGAGGAACATATGACAACCTTTCTAGATGTTCCCTATTAGACAGCAAATGTTCACATTTTAAAGTCAGATCCACTTTAACCAGTTGCAGACATTGGGCAGGCTATGTATGTCCATAGGAACTTCCCCAAAGTACACATTTGGGTTGATTTACTAAAACTGGAGTGTGCGAAATCTGGTGCAGCTGTGCATAGAAACAAAATCTGCTTCCAGGGTTGTGTGGTTTATTTTTATTTATTTTTTTCTTATCTGAGCCCGATTGTTCCAGCAACAAGCACAAGCCCAGCCGCTGTCTTGGGTCCTCATTGGATAGATTGAAAGCAGCAGGAGCCATTGCTGCTGTCAATCAAATCCAGTAGCCCGGTCCTGCTGTCTGTGTCAATGGACACAGCAGCAGGGCTCGGAACTGTGCCCCCAGGGAATACGGGTCTCCCTGGGGGGCACCCAATGAAGAGGGACCAGGAGCGCTGACGGGGGACCCCAGAAAAGGAGGGTCAGGCCGCTCTGTGCAAAACCCTTGCACAGAGCAGGCAAGTATGACATGTTTGTTTGTTTTGTTTTAAAAAAATAAACCTTTACAATCACTTTGAAGCTTAATTAAACAAGCTTTAGTTAGAAGCTGATTGGTTTCTATGCAGAGCTGCACCAGATTCTGCACTCTCCAGTTTTAGTAAATCAACCCTATTGTATGTACATGCCCTGTCCATCTCCCCCTGCTTGTGCACTATTCACCGCTGCTTTTCATTACAGCTAGGATGTGCTCAGTAAAGGTGTGTTTTTGTTTTTCAAATCTACATTCCTTTTTAACCCTAATTAAGTCTATGGTGGCCTAAGTCCAGTCTCTGAGTTTAATAATATCCTCAAATCTTCTGAAAGGGGTGCTCCACTTAGGTGTAGAAATTCACTTTGAACTCCACCTTATTTCCAGAACTCTCATTATGTATTAGATGTGCAAAGAATAAGGTGAGAGAACATCTAATACCTACAGAGAGTAATGAAAATAAGCTGGAGTACAAAGTGAATTACCTGGGGAGACTGGCAGAGTTTAACCACTTGCCGCCCGCCCTATAGAGGATTGACGGCGGCAAAGTGGTTTTAAAATCCTGACTGGACGTCATATGACGTCCTCAGGATTTTAAGCCGCTGCGCGCCCCCGGGGCCCGCGTCGCGGCGATCGTTGTTGCAGGGTGTCAGTCTGACACCCCGCAACACCGATCTAGGTAAAGAGTCTCCGACGGAGACTCTTTACCACGTGATCAGCCGTGTCCAATCACGGCTGATCACATGTAAACAGGAAAAGCCGGTAATCGGCTTTTCCTCACTCGCGTCTGTCAGACGAGAGTAGAGGAGAGCCGATCGGCTGCTCCTCTGACAGGGGGGGTTTGTGCTGATCAATTATCAGCACAGCCCCCCCGAGGATGCCCACACTGGACCACCAGGGATGCCACTGAATGGAGGGATGTCCATTACCAGGTATGCCTCCCTAGACCACCAGGGATGCCAATCAGTGCCCCCTAATGGATGCCAATCAGTGCCCCTAATGGATGCCAATCAGTGCCCCTAATGGGCATCACTGATTGGCAGGCATTATTGTTTGGCACTGATTGGCATCCATTAACACATTACAGTGCCACCTATCAGTGCCCATCCATGCCACCTATCAGTGCCCATCCATTCCCATCCGTGCCAACTATCAGTGCCCATCCGTGTCGCCTATCGGTGCCCATCCATGCCGCCAATCGGTGCCCATCTGTGCCCATCCGTGCTGCCCATCTGTGCCCATCCGTGCCGCCTATCTGTGCCCATCTGCGCTGCCTATCTGTGCCCATCCGTGCCGCCTTATCAGTGCCCGTCAGTGCAGCCCCATCAGTGCCCATCAGTGAAGGAGAAAACTTACTTATTTACAAAGTTTTGTAACTGAAACAAAAAAAATATGTTTTTTTTTCAAAATTTCCGGTCTTTTTTAAATTATTTTAGCAGAAAATAAAAATTGCAGAGGTGATCAAATACCACCAAAAGAAAGCTCTATGTGTGGGAACAAAATGATAAAAATTTAGTTTGGGTACAGTGTAGCACAACCGCGCAATTGTCATTCAAAGTGCAACAGCGCCGAAAGCTGAAAATTGGTCTGGGCAGGAAGCTGTATAAGTGCCCAGTATGGAAGTGATTAAAAAAGGCAGGGAGGAAATTAGATATCCCCTCCTCACTGCCTGTCAAATGCCTCTGAAAAGTGACCTGAGCATTGATCACTTTTCAGTGGAGTGGCAGAGCCTGCTAAGAGTGCAAGCCTTTTGGCTCACACTGGTGCTCAACATTTTTTTTTGGGGGGGCAAGCAAACTGAACAAAAACATGAAATGCAGCCACTGTGACACCCCCTCCGCCCACTCGCTGTCTGACCGACACTTACCCCATCTTGGTGGCGGGTCAGGCAGTGGGTGATGGTGGCGTGCTGTGGGACATGAAGTGGGTCAGGCGACGGCTCCTGTCCACCATGGTTCTCGTGCGTCTCTTCTTCCGGTCTGCTAGGTGTCCAATAGGAATGCCTGTGCCTTCAGCCAATCAGGTGACGGGTATTAGACCCACGCTTCCTGATTGGTGGAGAGGTGGTTCAGTGTTAGAAAACAAAATTAATATTCTCTTTTCTAAAACACCTGGGTGGGCTCATGGTGCAATGCTCTGCACTCAGAGTCCACTTTTTCACCTTTTTTGAAGCCTATTAGAGCCTATGGCACTAATCAGGTGCTTAAAAAAAAAAAAAAAAAAAAAACACCCCCGCCGCTGTAATTCAGGCGCCTGGCGTTTGAAAAGGGGCCGGACGCCTGAACAGGGGGTAGCCACAGTGGCCATGGATAGATTCATGCAATGCATGAATCTATCCATTTTACATATAGGGGGTGGCATAATGGAGGGGGCAGTGCCCGTGCACCCTTAATGGACAGGCCGCCACTGTGCTGGCGGTTTTCCATAGCCGCAGTCCCTCAGACTTCTAATTAGGTTGTGCGTTTTGCTGCATTTTTTGGAATTGCACCAAAGATGCAGCATGCAGGACTTTTTGTGCACTTTCAGGACATGCAGCAAAAATGTACAACCTAATAGAAGTCTATGGGACTGGGGGGGTAACATACAGGAAGACAGCATAACATGCCAGTACACCAGCACTGCAGCCAAACTGCAGCATGCCAGTGTGAACCCACATCATAACATCTAGGATGGCAAGCAAATGTCACAGGCTGTCATAGGCGTGCACAGCCTATTGCATTAGGGTGTGCAACCCAAAACTCAAACACACAAATGCGTGTGTGTGTGTGTGTGTGTGTGTGTGTGTGTGTATGTATGTGTGTATACAGGTCCTTCTCAAAAAATTAGCATATTGTGATAAAGTTCATTATTTTCTGTAATGTACTGATAAACATTAGACTTTCATATATTTTAGATTCATTACACACAACTGAAGTAGTTCAAGCCTTTTCTTGTTTTAATATTGATGATTTTGGCATACAGCACATGACAACCCAAAATTCCTATCTCAAAAAATTTGCATATCATGAAAAGGTTCTCTAAATGAGCTATTAACCTAATCATCTGAATCAACTAATTAACTCTAAACACCTTCAAAAGATTCCTGAGGCTTTTAAAAACTCCCAGCCTGGTTCATTACTCAAAACCGCAATCATGGGTAGGACTGCCGACCTGACTGCTGTCCAGAAGGCCATCATTGACACCCTCAAGCAAGAGGGTAAGACACAGAAAGAAATTTCTGAACGAATAGGCTGTTCCCAGAGTGCTGTATCAAGGCACCTCAGTGGGAAGTCTGTGGGAAGGAAAAAGTGTGGCAGAAAACGCTGCACAACGAGAAGAGGTGACCGGACCCTGAAGAAGATTGTGGAGAAGGACCGATTCCAGACCTTGGAGGACCAGCGGAAGCAGTGGACTGAGTCTGGAGTAGAAACATCCAGAGCCACCGTGAACAGGCGTATGCAGGAAATGGGCTACAGGTGCCGCATTCCCCAGGTCAAGCCACTTTTGAACCAGAAACAGCGGCAGAAGCGCCTGACCTGGGCTACAGAGAAGCAGCACTGGACTGTTGCTCAGTGGTCCAAAGTACTTTTTTCGGATGAAAGCAAATTTTGCATGTCATTCGGAAATCAAGGTGCCAGAGTCTGGAGGAAGACTGGGGAGAGGGAAATGCCAAAATGCCTGAAGTCCAGTGTCAAGTACCCACAGTCAGTGATGGTCTGGGGTGCCATGTCAACTGCTGGTGTTGGTCCACTGTGTTTTATCAAGGGCAGGGTCAATGCAGCTAGCTATCAGGAGATTTTGGAGCACTTCATGCTTCCATCTGCTGAAAAGCTTTATGGAGATGAAGATTTCATTTTTCAGCACGACCTGGCACCTGCTCACAGTGCCAAAACCACTGGTAAATGGTTTACTGACCATGGTATTACTGTGCTCAATTGGCCTGCCAACTCTCCTGACCTGAACCCCATAGAGAATCTGTGGGATATTGGGAAGAGAAAGTTGAGAGACGCAAGACCCAACACTCTGGATGAGCTTAAGGCCGCTATCGAAGCATCTTGGGCCTCCATAACACCTCAGCAGTGCCACAGGCTGGTTGCCTCCATGCCACGCCGCATTGAAGCAGTCATTTCTGCAAAAGGATTCCCGACCAAGTTTTGAGTGCATAACTGAACATAATTATTTGAAGGTTGACTTTTTTTGTATTAAAAACACTTTTCTTTTATTGGTCGGATGAAATATGCTAATTTTTTGAGATAGGATTTTTGGGTTTTCATGAGCTGTATGCCAAAATCATCAATATGAAAACAAGAAAAGGCTTGAACTACTTCAGTTGTGTGTAATGAATCTAAAATATATGAAAGTCAAATGTTTATCAGTACATTACAGAAAATAATGAACTTTATCACAATATGCTAATTTTTTGAGAAGGACCTGTATATATATATTGTGACAGCAGGAAGGTAAAGTCACCTGGTTGCATCCAGGGGGGTAGATATATTTCTCCCAGATTCAGGCTTTATGCTGACTTATACAACTAGGGAGGGAGTTGATGAAGCCCAGCTGAGGCTAGTGGGCTCATGGATGACTCATACCTCTAGGGAGAGTGCTGGGCGTCGTGCAGGCAGGGAGTTGATGAGACCAGCTGAAGCTTGTCAGCTCGTTTAAGGCCTCTATAAAAACTCCCAGCTTCATTAGGTGTTTGCTCATGCCTGGACCCAGACCTGTGTGGACTGTCTAGGGAGAGTGATCCCCTGTGCGGTGAGACAAAGCCTGTGTGGCTATTTGTTTGGACATTGACTAAACCAGGGACTTAGGGACTAGGACAGCACCAGGCTGATCCCAGTTGTTAGTGAGGAAACCTGCATGTTTAGTCAGAGGTCAAGCTGACCAGGATTTATTTTGTTTATGTTTCTTTTTGGCTTTGCTGTGTTTTTGTCACTGTACATAGAGAAATAAACCACACCTTTTGATTTTGAAAACCACAACCTCCGTCTGCTGGCCCTGTTTTTGTGTGGGGAGCCCAACCAGGGGGTCACACACACCCGCTACCGAGTTAACCCCCTCACAATATATATATATATACATATACATATACACACACACACACACACACACACACACACACACTGTATATACACACAAACACTCACATATATGTACATAAAACCACCCATGTATGTGCCTGCCTGATCCAAGTGCCTTCTTTCACCTTTTTATTAACAAAATAATAAATGCATAGATTTTTGCTAGGGCATTTATTATTTTTTTAAACTGGAGACTGCAAAGTATTGCGCCCTCAATCAGCAGAGTGCGGGTGAAGTGCTCCTGCAGACACTGCCTACAGTTCTATTGCCCGTACCTCTGTACAGCTGTCATTGCAGAGCTGTAGGCAAGTGTGCTGATCAGTGTTCCGGCTGCCATGTTGGATTGAACTTGTAGTTTATAAATTTACAGATTCCTATGACTAAGGCTGGATTAACACCTATGCATTTTTAGCGCATTTTGCAGATTTGCACTACAGTCCATTGAACATGGTTTCCTATGGAATACGTTCTGTAGTGCAAATCAGGAAAATGCAAAAAGCACTAAAAATGCATAGGTGTGAACCAGGCCTTAATGATGAGGCTGTGTGGGTGCAGAGGAGGGGAGGGGGCAACTAAAACATGTTAAACCCTGTATACGGGTGTAACATGCAACATGTTCGAAAAGGTGAACTCATCCTTTAGGCCTGGTTCACACCTATGCAGGTTGCAGTCGATGCATATTTTAGGTGCATTTTGCATTTTTCAATACACGTTTTTGATGCATTGAAGTCTATGGAACCAAAAACACAACCTGCTGGTCCCTGAAACTTTCCATAAAAATGCACAGATGTGAACCACAGCCATAGAAAACCATGTTAAATGGACTGTAGTGTGTTTCTGCAAAACTGAAAACGCACTAAAAAATGCATAGGTGTGAACCATGCCTAAAGTTGCTATATGTGCACAGGTTTTTTGTTCAGATCACTAGCTGACAGGTGCGTGCATCTACACAAGTGATACTGGGACACTGTATTCTGATGGGGGGGGGACTCCCCACTGTCAGAATACACCGATTAGTGCTGTAGCCGATTGGCTGAAAGCCACTAATTGAACAAGGTTCTGTCTAACAGGGAGGGCTAGACCCAAACTGAAATTAAGGCCATGCCTGCTCAACTGGACTTGCTGCAGCAGGCCCGCTCCACTACTGCGACTTGTCCCCTCAGCTTTTAGACCCCTTTCTCACTGGGGTGCGGGCTGCGTTAGTGGTAAAGTGCTGCTAGTTTTAGCTGCGCTTTACCGCTGTTTAAACTACGCTTTTCAGACGCTAGCGGGGCACTTTTAACTCCGGCTAGCGGCTGAAGAAAGGGTTAAAACCGGCTGTGTTGCGGCACTGCCAAAGCGATTTGTAGTCGCTTCGCCAGCACTGCCCATTCATTCCAATGGGCATGGGGCGGTTTAGGAGCGGTGTATACAGCGCTACTAAACCACCCCAAAGATGCTGCTTGCGGGACCTTTTCTAATGTCCTGCGCACCGCCCCAGCGTGAAAGCACTCGGCTTTCACACTGAGGACACATTTTTCAGGCGCTTTACAGTCGTTATTTTTAGCGCTAAAATGTCTGAAAAACGCCTCAGTGTAAAAGGGGTCTTAAATTCCTGGCTGTGGTCACACTCCAGCCTCCCCATCATACCATACTGTGTTAATGTCCCTCTATGGTATGTGATGATGTTACAGCTTTGGGGTGAAGGAAGAGAAATTAGAATCAGGTAAGTGAAAGGGGTTACCCCCCCCCCATACACTGCAAGGCTGGACTTTTTTACTGTCATGGAGTTGGACTGTATTATTATGATAAGAGTTTTTGATAGGTTTGGAATTCCTGGGACTTCTGAGGTGCTCCATAGATGTATTCCATATACACACACACATTATGCCCCATACACACGATCGTTTTTCATGCCGTTAAAAATGCCATTTTTAAAAATGGGCATTAAAACTGATCGTGTGTATGCTCCAGAGCATTTTTAACGACGTGAAAAACAGCCATTAAAAATTTCAAACATTTTTTCACGTAGTTTTTCATGTCGTTTTTTTTAAACGACGTGAAAAACGATGGTGTGTATGCTTTGACGAGGTGAAAAAAAAACGCGCATGCTCAGAATCAAGTATGAGACGGGAGCGCATGTTCTGGTAAAACTAGCATTTGTAATGGAGATAGCACATTCGTCACGCTGTAACGGACTGAAAAGCAGGAGGCTGAAAAGCGCGAATCGTCACTCAAACGTTACTAGCATGAAGGGTGGCACCATCCGAACGGAACTTCCCCTTTATAGTGCCGTTGTATAGTGATGAGCCGAACACCCCCGGGTTCGGTTCGCACCAGAACCCGCGAACGGACCGAAAGTTCGTACGAACATTAGAACCCTATTAAATACAATGGATGCGAACGTTCGAATTCTAAAGTGCTAATTATAACAACTATTATGCATGTTATTGTCCTAAAAAGGGTTTGGGAACCCGGGTTCTGCACCAGGGGACATGTATCAATGCAAAAAGAAGTTTTAAAAACGGTCGTTTTTCGGGAGCAGTCATTTTAATGATGCATAAAGTGAAAAAAAAAAAAGTCAAATATTCCTTTAAATATGGTACCTGGGGGGTGTCTAAAGTATGCCTGTGAAGTGCCACGTGTTTCCCGTGTTTAGAACTGTCCCTGCACAAAATGACACTTCTAAAGGAAAAAAAAGCCATTTAAAACTGCTTGCGGCTTTAATGTAATGTCTGGTCCCGGTAATATGGATGAAAATCTTTAAGAAAAATGGCATAGCTACCCCATGACCCCCCCCCTACCCCAGCCCATTACCAGCCCCTTTGGGTCTTGTATGGATATTAAGGGGAACCCCGCACATAAAATAAAAAAGGCCCTATATACTCTGAACAGCCGTATACAGGCGGTGCATACAAGACAGGGACTGTATGTTTGTTCTTATGTAGAATGTGTTTGTAATTTTGAACAGGTACATTGTTTAAGTGTAGCTCCAGCCCAAAAATCTATTTTTAAACTTTTTGGAAAACATAGGTAAGGGTTATCACCCCTGTAACATTTGTTTTGCTGTCTGTGCCCCTGTTCAGAACATTTCACCTCACTTTCCGTCCCAATGACAACTGTTTTTGAAATGTGGTGTTTTTCTTGAAACAAGGATTGCTGATAAAGCATCAGTACAGAGGAGACACCTTTCTCCCATATTAATTCTTACAGGAGAGAATTTTCCTTCCTAGGGGTAGATTTCCTCTCACTTCCTGTTGTCTTCTTGCGTTTGCAAGTAGGAGTCGTTTGTAAGTTGGATGTTTGAAAGTAGGGACCTGCCGTATATAATCTGCAGAAATAGGCCCCTTAGTTGGTGTTGGCACAACACTGTAAGCACTCACAGTTACTCTTGGTTGGTGCTGGAACGCCCTGCTGTCAACTATTATATCAGGAATTGTAATTACATATAATTGTTGAACAGTGGTAGTAAAAATTGGGCCTTTGATGGTGGTGCTGGTGCCACAACACTGTAAGCCCTGACAGTTACTCTTGGTGGGTGCAGCAATGGGCCCTGCTGTGAATTATTAGATCAAGAATTGTAATTGCATGCCCCTGTTGAACAGGGGCTGAAAAATTGGGCCTTTCGTGGTGGTGGTGGTGGTGGTGGTGTTGCCACAACACTGTAAGCCCTCAGAGTTACTCTTGCTTGGTGGGTGCAGGAATGGGCCCTGCTGTGAATTATTAGATCAAGAATTGTAATTACATGCCCCTGTTGAACAGGGGCTGAAAAATTGGGCCTTAGGCACTGGTGGCACAACACTCCAACCCCTCACACATACTGTACTTGGAGCACAGCAATGAGCCCTGTTGCAAAGTATTGCTTCAAAAATTGTAATTACACGCCCCTGTTAAACAGGGGCTGAAAAATTGGGCCTTAGCCACTGGTGGCGGCACCCATAAACAAAAATGATCTTCCAAGCTATCATCATCAATCGTATCATTGAGGACTCGGAGGAGGAGGATAGCCAGTCAACATAACAGCACAGGCACTCAGCATCAGTCTTGAAGGGATGTGACATGTTAAAATCAATTAGTCTGTTATATCAGCATCAGGTGTGTGGTAGCTGGTGGTGATCCAAGACTGGTTCATCTTGATGAAAGTCAGTCGATCAACCGAGTCGGTGGACAGGCGCACCCTGTGATCCGTGACAAATCCTCCAGCAGCACTGAATGTGCGTTCCGAAAGAACGCTGGATGCAGGACAGGCCAGTAGCTCAATTGCATACTGTGCAAGCTCTGGCCAGTGATCCATCCTCAAGACCCAGTAAGCCAGAGGATTTTCGGTGGGGAAGGTGTCCAAGTCTGACCTTGCCCCTAGATATTCCTGCACCATGTTTATCAGACGCTGGCGATGGTTGCTGGAACCGATCATACTTTGGGGCTGCGGACTAAAGAATTGTCTGAACGCATCGGTCAGACGGCCACCTTCCCCACCGCTCCTTCTTTGACTGGCCGAAGCCTCAGCAACTCGTTGTCCAGGACCAGGAGTTTGTAACCTCCCAGTCTCTGGGAACGCGTTGCACAGACCTTTCTGCAAGGCCTCCCAGAGTTGTCTCATCCTCTGCTCCCTCTGCGACGGTAACATAAGGTCCGCAACCTTACCCTTGTACCGTGGATCAAGGAGAGTGGCCAGCCAGTAATGGTCCCTCTCCTTGATCCGAAGAATACGAGGATCCTTCCGCAGACTTTGCAGGATCAGGGAGGCCATGCAGCGTAGGTTTGCTGAGGCATTCGCTCCGGAGTCCTCTGGGTCACTAAGGACGACATGATCCGCAGTCACCTCCTCCCAGCCACGTACAAGTCCACTGGTTTCTTGGGACTGTAAATCATCCCTAAAAGACTGCTGCTGATGATGCTGAGTGCCAGCCTCCACCTCCATGCTGACACAATCCTCCTCCTCCTCATCCTCCTCCTCCTCTTCCTGTGCGATGGGTGGGACAGAAGGAACACTGTCTGGGTAAAGGGGGCCTTGAGAGGCAAGGAAGTCCTCCTCTTCCTGCCTCTGTTCTGCCTCAAGTGCCCTGTCCATTATTCCACGCAGCGTGTGCTCCAACAGGTGGACAAGAGGTACAGTGTCACTGATGCATGCACTGTCACTGCTCACCATCCTCGTGGCCTCCTCAAATGGTGCCAGGACAGTGCATGCATCCCTGATCATGCCCCACTGGCGTGGAGAAAAAAAACCAAGCTCCCCTGACCCTGTCCTGGTGCCGTAGTCGCAAAGGTACTCATTGATGGCCCTCTGCTGCGTGTGCAGCCGCTGCAGCATGGCCAACGTTGAGTTCCACCTGGTGGGCATGTCACATATAAGGCGGTTCTTGGGCAGGTTCAACTCCTTTTGCAGCTCAGCCAGGCGAGCACTGGCATTATAAGATCTGCGGAAATGCACACAGACTTTCCTGGCCTGCCTCAGGACATCCTGTAAGCCCGGGTACCTGCCCAAGAAACGCTGCACCACCAGGTTAAGGACGTGAGCCACACAGGGCACATGGGTCAGTTGTCCCTGTCGAAGGGCGGAGAGGAGGTTGGGGCCATTGTCGCAAACCACCATTCCTGGCTTAAGCTGGCGTGGCGTCAACCACCTCTCGGCCTGGCCCTGCAGAGCAGACAGGACCTCTGCCCCAGTGTGGCTTCTGTCCCCCAAACACACCAGCGCAAGCACGGCATGGCATCTTTTTGCCTGCGTACTTGCGTAGCCCCGTGAACGGCTACGGAGCACCGCTGGTTCATAGGACAAACCACAGGAAGAGGCCATGGAGGAAGAAGAAGAGGAGGGGGTGGAGGAGAGAGGTGTGTCACAACCAGTAGTAGCATTTTGGAGGCGTGGCGGTGGGACAACCTCCAACACTACTGCACCTTGTCCTGCATCCTTCCCAGCTGCCAAAAGAGTGACCCAATGGGCCGTGAAAGAAAGGTAACGTCCCTGTCCATGCCTGCTGGACCATGAGTCAGCGGTAATATGCACCTTACCGCTGACCGCCCTGTCCAGCGAGGCCAAGACATTGCCTTCCACATGCCGGTAGAGAGCCGGAATAGCCTTCCGTGAGAAAAAGTGGCGTTTGGGAACCTGCCACTGAGGAACCGCACATTGCACAAACTCACGGAAGGGGGCCGAGTCTACCAACTGAAAAGGCAGCAGTTGAAGCGCTAGCAATTTAGCCAAGCTAGCATTCAACCGCTGGGCATGTGGATGGCTGGGAGTGAACTTCTTTCGACGGTCCAGCAGCTGGGGCAGGGAAATTTGCCTGCTAGAATCGGACGTCGGTGTACTGCTAGCAGAGTGGCCGCAAGTACTTGGCTGTGACACACCTAATTCTACACCTTCATTCCTCTCAGTGCATGTTTCAGAGAGGACTGAAGTTATAGTGGGGTTGGAGATCCCAGCTGATGCGGTGCAAGGAGAGGTCCGCTTTGTTCTTTGGTGTGGGTCTTTGAGGTAGGCTTGCCAACGAGCTGCATGGCAGGTCAACATATGTCTGGTCAGGCATGTGGTACCCAAGCGGCTGATGTTTTGGCCACGCGATATACGCTTGAGACATATGTTGCAAACAGCAGCTGTGTGATCTGATGCACTAGCCTCAAAAAAGGCCCACACCAAGGAACTTTTTGAATGACGGGCAGAGGCAGCGCCCTGCACAGGCGGAGCTCTGCGGTGTGATTCCGTCGGTGTACTGCCCTTACGCTGGCCACCAAAGGGCATCCTGCCTCGTTGGAGATGTGCCTCCTCCTCATCCTCCTCCTCCTCCTCTCTCCTATTAGGCACCCATGTGGAGTCAGTGACCTCATCATCCCCTCCCTCCTCATCACTGGAGCCAATCTGGCAGTATGCTGCAGCTGCTGGAACATGACTGCCAGATTGGTGTCCTTCTTGAGCATCCCCTCTGTCTGCTCTCACCCTACTGCCTTCCTGTAGCTGGGTTTCATCATCAGACCCTTCGAAACGCTGGGCATCCTCCTGGAGCATGTACCCAACACTGTGCTCAAACAGTTCGGGGGACTCCTCAGGAGGAGGACATGGTGGGTCTAGGGAAGGAGTGACTGATGATGAGTCTGACATTGATACCAGGGAAGAGGACGCTTTGGCAGCTGCTTTGCCAGTACCCTGAGCCTGGGTGAGAGAGGATGAGGAGGAGGAGGAGGGCTTGGTCATCCACTCTACCAAGTCTTCGGCATGATGTGGCTCAACATGTCCAGCTGCCGAAAAGAAGGACAAGCGTGTCCCATGGCCATGTGCTGATGACAATGCACCGCGTCCACGACCAGCACTGTTGCCCCCAGACACAGAGCCTGCTTGCCCTCTTTTATTGCCTCCTGACTGTCTGCCTCTCCTTGTTTGCCTTCCAGACATTCTAATAGATGGCCTGCAGGGAGATGGGAAAAAAGCAATAAGGGCTACCTTCAGGTGTCCTTCTCTGTCCCTTTACTTAAGGATTTCTAAATATGGTTCAGGATGATTGCTTTTGCACAGAATAGCACAACGACAATTTCCCTGACTGTCCAAAAAACAAGGATTTCAAAGATGGTTGATGAGGAATGCTTTAGCACACTATAGCACAAGGAGAATTCACTCACTGTCCTTCCCAGTCCCTAGAAACAAGGACTTGCACAGTGAAAGAAACTGACACTCTCCCTACCTACAGTTTTCTGTCCCTAGAAAAAATGTTTTTTTTAAGCACACTATAGCACAAGGAGAATTCACTCACTGTCCTTCCCAGTCCCTAGAAACAAGGACTTGCACAGTGAAAGAAACTGACACTCTCCCTACCTACAGTTTTCTGTCCCTAGAAAAAATGTTTTTTTTAAGCACACTATAGCACAAGGAGAATTCACCCACTGTCCTTCCCAGTCCCTAGAAACAAGGACTTGCACAGTGAAAGAAACTGACACTCTCCCTACCTACAGTTTTCTGTCCCTAGAAAAAATGTTTTTTTTAAGCACACTATAGCACAAGGAGAATTCACTCACTGTCCTTCCCAGTCCCTAGAAACAAGGACTTGCACAGTGAAAGAAACTGACACTCTCCCTACCTATAGTTTTCTGTCCCTAGAAAAAATGTTTTTTTTAAGCACACTATAGCACAAGCACAAAACACACTGACACTCTCCCTACCTATCCTTCTCTTTCCCTAAACTAAAGGAATCCAGGTTAAGCAAGAAAGAAATAAAAGTCACTGTCCCTGCCTATGCTGCTCTTTCCCTGCTCCGGAACACACTACACTAGGCCGCCGTGCTGGCGGCCTTTTATAGTGTGGGGCGTGTACTAAACACCCTCAGCAATAATTGGCCACAGGCATCCTGCCTGTGGCCAATCATTGCTCTCCTCGCTGCCGGCGCTGTGATTGGCCAAGCATGCGGGGTCACAGTGCATGCTTGGCCAATCACAGCGCCTGGATGACACTGCGATGGCGTAGTGCATTGTGGGCCGTTCGCGTCACTCGAATTTGGCGCGAACGGCCCAAATCGTTCGATCTTCGTCAAACGATCGAACAGCCGATGTTCGAGTCGAACGTATGTTCGACTCGAACACGAAGCTCATCCCTACCGTTGTACGTCACTGCGCTTTGCTTGAACGTTTTTTAAAATGATCGTGTGTACGCAAGACAGGCTTGAGAGGAAACATGAAAAAAAACGACGAGAAAAACGTTGGTTTAAAAAAATGGCATGAAAAACGATTGTGTGTACGCCGCATAATATGTTATTAAAAAAAAAAAAATTTAAACTGGATATAATGTGTATGGGGAATACATTTATGTAACACCTCAGAAGGCCCAGGAATTCCTAACCTGTTAAAGAATGTTACTTTCTCTGTCAGTAAACCTGCAAAGTACAGGGCAGGTTTACAGCACAGAGTTGTATAGAGGGAAAGGCAGAGAAGGTCGGTACTCACAGGTAAAAGGGCTGCTATCTGTCCTCTCACATCTCCAGTCATCCCCAGGGAGAGCTGTGCTGTGTGCTGGACAGGAGGAAAGTGATCCGGGTGCACTCCACTGTGTGTGATGATCTCTTCCTCTTCCTGCTCCTCCCACCTGTACTTCAGCTGTGAAAGCCACTGAAAGCCCCGACTGACTCAGCCAGACAGGAACCCGAGGAGAGAGACAGTCTTCCCCCCAATGCTGCATCAGAGAGGAGATCGGAAAGCAGCTGTCTTCTGGCACACAGGCATAAGATGGTGGGTAGACCCAGCAGACACAGCAGTGAAGTAAGCAGTCAGGAGTTTTCCGATGCTCTCTGAAGTTCACACGCTTCTTCTCTGACAGCTGGCGGCCGAGTGATATTCAGCTGACAGGGATGATGTAGCCGGAACTAGAGTCAACATCAGAAAATGCGGCTGACAGACTGATTACTCCGCAGCCAGTGGCTGCAGTTCCCACAGGAGTTACACATCCTCCATGACAAATAGTCCCACTTTCAGCTACCAGAGGTGAGGGAAAAAGAATCCTCACACATTTTGGCAGCAAAAAAGCCCTGGGGTGTGTTGGGTTTGCCTGGGCATTAGGGTGTGCCCTTGCACATCCGGCACACCCCGTGCGCACGCCTATGCAGGCTGTTAAAATATAATACTTAATATGCAGAGAGGGGAAGAGAGAGCAGGAAGGGAGGGAGGAGAAGCTCACTTGTCACTTACTTGTAGTGATGTCCAGTTCATGAACGAATTGTTCTTTTGAATCGGTTCTTTTTAGTGAACTGGATGAATCTGAGTGAACTGATCCGTTTGAAACAGTTCACTGTGCACTCAATACTAGCATAGCAGAGCAGGCCTGGTAATATGATCCTAGAGTGAGAGAGCTCGGCCCCTCCCTACAACCAATCAGCGTGCTCAAGGCAGTAGGCACAGCGACACTCAGGAACTGGATAGAGTGAGGAGTACACACACAGTACACTGAGTTAAATAATCATACCAGTTACCGAGTTAAAGAATCATACCAGTTACCGAGTTAAAGAATCATATGAGTTGTTAGAATACAGTACACTGAAAGAACCCTGAGTCACCACCAGTAGAATACACTAAATCAATGATCAGGTAGCAGCAATACACTACAGACTGCTTACTCTGACATCGCAGCAGTGTGAACCTAGCCTTAAAGCGTTTGCATAGTCGTTTTTTTAACTTTTACCTACAGGTAAGCCTATACTAAGGCTTACCTGTAGGTAAAAGAAATATCTCCTAAACCTTTACGGTTTAGGAGATATTCCCCTTGCACTGCAGCGGCGCATGCGCACAGGGGATTCTCGGCTGAAGGCCCGGCGGACCTTGCTGGAAAGAAGTCTCCCGCGCACATGCGCGGGAGTGACGAATCGCGACTCCAGCCACTCACAGCGCTGGAGCCGCGATACCCGGAAGACACGCCGAGGCATAATGTCAGCTGCCTCGGCGTGCACCAGGAGGGACACCGACGCCTCGTTCTAAGGGAAGTATTTCATAATGAGCTTGTATGCTGTGCATACAAGCTCATTATGCCTTTTCCTTTACAGGTGTAAAAAAATAATAAAAATAAAATGCGGGCATACAACCGCTTTAAGCAGTCTGTAGTGTATTGCTGCTACCCGATCATTGATTTAGTGTATTCTACTGGTGGTGACTCAGGGTTCTTTCAGTGTACTGTATTCTAACAACTCATATGATTCTTTAACTCAGTAACTGGTATGATTCTTTAACTCGGTAACTGGTATGATTCTTTAACTCGGTAACTGGTATGATTCTTTAACTCAGTGTACTGTGTGTGTACTCCTCACTCTATCCAGTTCCTGAGTGTCACTGTGCCTACTGCCTTGAGCACGCTGATTGGTTGTAGGGAGGGGCCGAGCTCTCTCACTCTAGGATCAAATTACCAGGACTGCTCTGCTATGCTAGTATTGAGGGCACAGTGAACTGTTTCAAACGGATCAGTTCACTCAGATTCATCCAGTTCACTAAAAAAACCGATTCAAAAGAACGATTCGTTCATGAACTGGACATCACTACAAGTAAGTGACAAGTGAGCTTCTCCTCCCTCCCTTCCTGCTCTCTCTTCCCCTCTCTGCATATTAAGTGTTATATTTCAACAGCCTGCATAGGCGTGCGCACGGAGTGTGCCGGGTGTGCCTGGGCACACCCTAATGCCCAGGCAAACCCAACACACCCCAGGGCTTTTTTGCTGTCAAAATGGGTGAGGATTCTTTTTCCCCTCACCTCTGGTAGCTGAAAGTGGGACTATTTGTCATGGAGGATGTGTAACTCCTGTGGGAACTGCAGCCACTGGCTGCGGAGTAATCAGTCAGTCAGCCGCATTTACCGATGCTGACTCTGTCGTTCCGGCTACATCATCCCTGTCAGCTGAATATCACTCGGCCGCCAGCTGTCAGAGAAGAAGCGTGTGAACTTCAGAGAGCATCCTGACTGCTTACTTCACTGCTGTGTCTGCTGGGTCTACCCACCATCTTATGCCTGTGTGCCAGAAGACAGCTGCTTTCCGATCTCCTCTCTGATGCAGCATTGGGGGGAAGACTGTCTCTCTCCTCGGGTTCCTGTCTGGCTGAGTCAGTCGGGGCTTTCAGTGGCTTTCACAGCTGAAGTACAGGTGGGAGGAGCAGGAAGAGGAAGAGATCATCACACACAGTGGAGTGCACCCCGGATCACTTTCCTCCTGTCCAGCACACAGCACAGCTCTCCCTGGCAGTGTTGTTCATCTTACGTTAAAAAAGTAATTAGTTACAGTTACAAATTACTTCTTCCAAAAAGTAATGGAGTTACTCACTCAGTTACTACATTGAAAAAGTAATTAGTTACTCAGCAAAGTAACTATATTGGTTATATTATATATACACGGGGGCGGGGCGGTAGAAGGATGATATATACGTAATTTTTTCAGTGTATAAAAATAATAGGAGGGATAACAATAAATAATATTGGTACTGTGCCTCACTGTGCCCATGCTTCACTGTGCCTCACTGTGCCCCATGCCTCACTGTGCCCCATGCCTCACTGTGCCCCATGCCTCACTGTGCCCCATGCCTCACTGTCAGGGCTGGTGCAAGGATTTTTTGACACCCTAGGCGAAACCTAATTTTGCCGCCCCCCCCCATTGGATCACCCCTGACTCCACCCCCTTTGCCCTGTCCATGTAAACGGTGGGCTAGGGTACTATACAGACAGGCTAACTATGCAACTGCCTGTCTGTATGAGCAGACAGATACACTGACAATGCTTTACAGGCTCCTAGTAAAAATAATAATAAATGCACATTTTTTTACCTGCAAAAAGATCTGCATTTATTATTTTTTTACAAAGCTGAACCTGAACCTTCACACCTCAAATACCCCCCTCCCCCCAATCAGTTCACCTCTGTACCGCCCCCCACACATCAGTTCCCCTCTGTACCCCCCCCCAAATCAGTTCCCCTCTGTACCCCCCCCACACAATTAGTTCCCCTCTGTACCCCCCAAATAATTTCCCCTCTGTACCCCCCCACACAATTAGTTCCCCTCTGTACCCCCAAATCAGTTCCCCTCTGTACCCCCACACACACAAACAATTAGTTCCCCTCTGTACCCCCCAAATTAGTTCCCCTCTGTACCCCCCCACACACACAATAAGTTCCCCTCTGTACCTCCCAAATTAGTTCCCCTCTGTACCCCCCACACACATCAGTTCCCCTCTGTACCCCCCCTCCCACACACATTAGGTCCCCTCTGTACCCCCCCACACACACATTAGTTCCCCTCTGTACCCCCCCAAATCAGTTCCCCTCTGTACCCCCCAAATCAGTTCCCCTCTGTACCCCACACACATCAGTTCCCCTCTGTACCCCACACACATCAGTTCCCCTCTGTACCCCCCCAAATCAGTTCCACTCTGTACCCCCCCACACACATTAGTTCCCCTCTGTACCCCCCCCACACACACACATACACTAGTTCCCCTCTGTACCCCCCCAAATCAGTTCCCCTCTGTACCTCCCCAATCAATTCCCCTCTGTACCCCCCCCCCCACACACAAACACACACATCAGTTGCCATCTGTACCCCCCCAAATCAATTCCCCTCTGTACCACCCCAAATTAGTTCCCCTCTGTACCCCCCAGACACATTAGTTGCCGTCTGTTCCCCCCTCCCACACACACACTAGTTCCCCTCTGTACCCCCCAATCAGTTCCCATCTGTACCCCCCAAATCAGTTCCCCTCTGTACCCCCACACACACAATTAGTTCCCCTCTGTACCCCCCAAATTAGTTCCCCTCTGTACCCCCCCCACACACAATAAGTTCCCCTCTGTACCTCCCAAATTAGATCCCCTCTGTACCCCCCACACACATCAGTTCCCCTCTGTACCCCCCCTCCCACACACATTAGGTCCCCTCTGTACCCCCCCACACACATTAGTTCCCCTCTGTACCCCCCAAATCAGTTCCCCTCTGTACCCCCCCCACACAATTAGTTCCCCTCTGTACCCCCCAAATTAGTTCCCCTCTGTACCCTCACACACACAATTAGTTCCCCTCTGTACCCCCCAAATTAGTTCCCCTCTGTACCCCCTCCCACACACATTAGGTCCCCTCTGTACCCCCTCCCACACACACACATTAGTTCCCCTCTGTACCCCCCAATCAGTTCCCCTCTGTACCCCCCCAAATCAGTTCCCCTCTGTACCCCCCCCCCACACACAATAAGTTCCCCTCTGTACCTCCCAAATTAGATCCCCTCTGTACCCCCCACACACACACATCAGTTCCCCTCTGTACCCCCCCTCCCACACACATTAGGTCCCCTCTGTACCCCCCCACACACATTAGTTCCCCTCTGTACCCCCCCAAAATCAGTTCCCCTCTGTACCCCCCCAATCAGTTCCCCTCTGTACCCCCCCCCCACACACACACATCAGTTCCCCTCTGTACCCCCCAAATCAGTTCCCCTCTGTACCCCCCCACACAATTAGTTCCCCTCTGTACCCCCCAAATTAGTTCCCCTCTGTACCCTCACACACACACAATTAGTTCCCCTCTGTACCCCCCAAATTAGTTCCCCTCTGTACCCCCTCCCACACACATTAGGTCCCCTCTGTACCCCCTCCCACACACACACACATTAGGTCCCCTCTGTACCCCCCAAATCAGTTCCCCTCCGTACCCCCCCACACACATTAGTTCCTCTGTACCCCCCAATCAGTTCCCCTCTGTACCCCCCCAAATCAGTTCCCCTCTGTACCCCCCCCCACACAATTAGTTCCCCTCTGTACCCCCCCAAATCAGTTCCCCTCTGTACCCCCCCACACACACACACACATTAGTTCCCATCTGTTCCCCCCCTCACACACACACACACACTAGTTCCCTTCTGTACCCCCCCTCCCACACACACACTAGTTCCCTTCTGTACCCCCCCAAATCAATTCCCCTCTGTACCCCCCCAAATTAGTTCCCCTCTGTACCCCCCCACACACATTAGTTCCCCTCTGTTCCCCCCCTCCCACACACACATTAGTTCCCCTCTGTACCCATCCCCACGCACACAGACACAATAGTTCCTCTCTGTACCCCCCCATTATCTGCCTGCTGTGCTGGCACAGTACCTCTTCCATGCTCCACCTGTCCCCCAAGGCCGGGAGCCGCCGCCAGGCGCTACGCTATTGACGCTAAAGCCCATGATGCATCGCAGATCCAGACTGACGCGGCCAGACAAAAGAGGGGGGGGCGCTGTGCTGCGCTGCTGCTGGACACAGTAAAGATTAGAGTGGAGAGCGGCCTCGGTGCTGAACACTGTGTGGACACATGTCACGTCAGTCACACAGACAGAGAGAGGAGAGGGAGGGGCTGCTCCCTGATTCTGATGGATGCTGGACACGGTGACACCAGGCCAGGGCAGCAGTGATACACAACACATCAGAGCGGAGAGCGCCCGGGGGGGGGGGGGGGTGCGGCTGGGACCCATACCATGATGTGACACTGATTTTCAAAGCAGCGGAGGGGTAGGGGGCGGGGCTTTGGCGGCACTGCTTGACATGTCAAGGCGCTGGTGGAGCTCTGTGGAGGACAGTGCGGCACTGTCTGTGCTGAGTCCGGGAGTAAAATAACCAGCGGCCGGGCGCCCTAGGCGGCAGTGCGCCCTAGGCGGTCGCCTAGTCCGCCTAGTGGTAGCGCCGGCCCTGCTCAATGTGCCCCATGCCTCACTGTGCCCCACTGTGCCCCATGCCTCACTGTGCCCCATGCCTCACTGTGCCCCATGCCTCACTGTGCCCATACTTCACTGTGCCTCATGCCTCACTGTGCCCCATGCCTCACTGTGCCCATACTTCACTGTGCCTCATGCCTCACTGTGCCCCATGCCTCACTGTGCCCCATGCTTCACTGTGCCCCATGCTTCACTGTGCCTCACTGTGCCCCATGCCTCACTGTGCCCCATGCCTCACTGTGCCCCATGCCTCACTGTGCCCCATGCCTCACTGTGCCCCATGCCTCACTGTGCCCAATGCCTCAATGTGCCCAAGTCTCACAGTCACTGTGCCCGTTTACAGTACCTCAGATCGTCGGCGTCCCGACTCCCGGCGGCCATTCCATTATTCAAAAGCCGCGCTTCCTCCAGTCCTCCTCATCTGTGATAGGCGGAACACTCAATTTCCCAGCATTCAGTGTTCCGCCTATCACGGACATCCGCTCATCCTCATAACACAGACGAGGATGAGAGGATGTCCGTGATAGGCGGAACACTGTCTGCTGTGAAATTGAGTGTTCCGCCTATCACAGGCAATGAGGACTCGGGAGGCGTGGCTTTTGAAAACTGCAATGGCCGCCGTCTGTCTGCATGACACGCTGTTCAGGTAGGCAGACGGCGGCTTGCAGTTAGTTAAATGTTAAATTACATCTACTCGCAGCGGCTGCGGCGAGTAGATGTAATTAGGGTAACGCCGCCCAAGTAATGGGAACGGTGGTGCCACGAGGGTAAGAGTAATCAGTTAGATTACTCGTTACCCCAAAAAGTGGCTACGTTACCTAACGTCGTTTATTTAAACGGCGTTAGTTACAACACTGCTCCCTGGGGATGACTGGAGATGTGAGAGGACAGATAGCAGCCCTTTTACCTGTGAGTACCGAACTTCTCTGCCTTTCCCTTTAGAGCGGGGTCTCCTTTAAGGCCCCGGGACTACGTTACCCAGAACCCCGTTCGGCACCCAGAGTGCAGTTAGCCACCGCAGAGACTCATGGGAGGGGTTATTTAAGGAGGAGGCGAGGCGGAGCTCGGCCTCTTTGGACACCGCGCTGCAAGCAAGAGTTTCTTCCTGTGTTGATCTGCTGCAGTGCAAGGCCTGAAGCCTGGGCCTTGCGCAACTTCCAAAGAGCCTTCCACCCCACTGCGGAGCCTGGGTGGCATCTGACTTGTCGAGTGAGGACATCAGTTGGATCGGGGACCCGATCGTTGCAGACGCTGTGTGCGGAAACACAGCAGGGTGGACGTTCCGGACTGGGATCGCGTCCGGAGTGGTGAGCGGGCACCTGCCCAGACCAATATACTGTGCCGTGTTCAGGCCTATAGACTGCATAGGCCCACAGTTTCGTTTATTTGCTGTTCCCCGGGGGGACCGGTAGCAGGACAGAGTTTAAGTGCCCCCCCCCCCCCAGTATAGTGTTTCAAGTTATTGCCTGGTTGTGGATTACAAATTGCTATTCATCAAGTGCACCACCGAAAGCTGGCATGCAAAGAAATCCATATAGGAGGTGACTGAGATTTACTCCATGTCAGGCCTGACCGGGGTGGGATGTTAGGATATTGTTTAGTGCGCCATAGGGCGCGTATACCATAATAGCTACACGTGGTGAAGTACCGCGCAGAGCCATTATTGTATGCCGTGTTGAATTCTGCAGGGCTCTGCTAACCAATTGCATATGTTGTGTTCTGCCTATGCTACTTTTGATATAAGAGTAAACTGTTATATTTAATCTCTGGCCTCAGTGTGTTGTCTTACTGTTAGGAGATTATTCCTTGCAATACTATTTGAATGTGATAAAAATATAACCCCTAGACTAGCTGTGCCAGAGTGGGTCGAGCAGATTGCTGGGGGTTGGTGGTGCTGTACACAGGGCCCGAAAACAAATCCAGCGGCTCTCTTAACTGGGGGTAGCGCTACACGTGGGGGCTCTCGAGTCCGGGATCCTGTTGCAGCAAGCAACGCGCCAAAAGTACCAGCATGGACCCACTAGAAATAGGACAGTGGTGTAAAACGGTCGGCACAGATCCAGCCGGGATAGTAGTCATAGAACTCCCAGGGATCTGGCAAGAAAAAGCGATGAAGCAGCTAGTGATGTCACTGTCACCGTATCAGAAAGCATGCGTGGTGGATGTCAGGACGAATTCCTCACTGACCCACGCATTAGTGGAATGGAAGGACGGAGTCCCAGAACATTTCAAGAATCCAAGTGTAGAAGCTATAAATGACCAGACTTATAGCCTGATACACGCGCTGCCACTTAAGCCAGGAGAACGGTCTCAGACACCGAAACTGTCTCCATCACCCACCCCAAAAGAAGCAAGACAGGTGAAAAGGGAAAGTCCCGGGTCGCCATCTACCATTCTTGGCGCAGAGTTGTGCGCGGTCCTGGGGGAACTTGTGGCCCAGTGTAATCCTACAGATTACCAGATGTCAGGATACAGAAAGCTTAGAATATTCTCAGGAAGGAAGCCTGTACCTTCGGGTGAAGAGGGGTTCGAGGAGTGGTTAGACGGAGCCACTCAGGCCCTAGAAAAATGGGAAGTCCCAGACCACAGAAAGAAGCAGAGGATTGCTGAGAGCTTGAAGGGGCCTGCTCTAGAGGCCATACGCAACCTCAAGATGAGTAAGACAGACTGTAATGCGCAGGACTATCTGGACATCCTGCAGAATGTGTTTGGTGGAACAGAGAAAATCACTGAGCTCACTTACCAGCTGGAGCATTGCTAACAGAAGACAGGAGAGAAGCTGTGAGAGTTCATGAGGCGCCTGGATAAGATCCTGCATAAGATGATCCTGAAGAAGGGGATCGACCCGCGAAAGGTGGATGAAGCCCGTGTTCAACAGGTGATGAGAGGATCCCAGCCCCTGGACCCCATCGCATTGGCGCTACGCACAAGACAGGATGGGAAGAGCCTGGAGTACCCTGACTTGATCTGAGTGGTCAGGGAGGAAGAAGCTATGCTGGAGGAGAAGAAGAAGAGGAGCCTACCAGTTGAGTCGGTAAATCCTCCTCCAGTGATGGTCAGGACGGCCATGACCCTGGAAAGAGACTCAGAGGTGGATACCTTGAAGTCACAGATGTCCCAAGTGTTGGGGATGCTGACCTCACTGATGGAAAATAAGTCAAGGGAACCAGAGAGGGAAAGTCCGAGGAAGGAGCTGTTTCCCAACACCTCAGCGCCCGCATCCCTGGAAGATTGGGGGGATGTGATTTGTTTCAATTGTGGAGGAGCTGGCCATTTCGCCAAAGTGTGTGCCAGCCCGAAGAAAAAAAAAAAGCTGAATAACCGCAGGCCGCCGGAAAACTTCAGCGGGCCCCGGTGAAGGAGTCAACCGGGTGCCCATCATCTCCAGTGAGCTCCAAACTGAATGAGAAGCACATGAAAAGAGTGGAGAAGACCCCTCAGAAGAAATGCAAAGTTCCTCAGAAGGAACGCACCCCAAAGAAAGAGAGTAGTGTCCCTCAGCGGGTAGTTACACCCACCAAAAGGAGGGAGATCAATGCATACCAGGCCCAAGAGAGGCTTAAGTCCAAAGAGAAATGGAGGAAAGAAAGCCAAAAGGGACAATGCAAAGATCAAAGGAAAGAGACCCCTACGAAGCGATATCCAGATATGGGCTATTGTGTATACTGGAAGCCATGCAGAGGGTTGTTCTTGTGTAGGATTGCACCAATGATGGACGTTATTACGGTGGAACATAGTATCAACACGGTGGGATATTGTTGCATTAACGCAGTAACTCTTGTTTAGTTTAGACGTTTTTCATTTTAACCACTTAAAGGGGTTGTAAGGTTCAGCCATTTTTATAAAAAAAAAACGAACATTTCATACTTGCCTCCACTGTGCAGTTCATTTTGCACAGAGTGGCTCCGATCGTCCTCTTCTGGTGGTCCCATGGCAGCTCCTCCCCACAAGAGATAAACCCTCTGGGAAGCTCTCTCCTGAGGGGTATACCTTGCGGGCACGCTCCCATGCCATACTATCAGCGTCCATAGCCGCCTAATTGCATGTCTTGGCCTTGCCCCCCAGTGTCATTGGATTTTATTGACAGCAGCAGGAGCCAATGGCTGCTCTGCTATCAATCTATCCATTGAAGAGCCGACAAGACCTTAGGAAAGAAATGCGGGATCGAGCCCACAGAGATTCAGGTCTCAGGAAAGTAAAACGGGGGCTGGGGGGGGGTGTCTCATCGTCTGCTCCCTCTGCGACGGCAAGATAAGATCCGCAACCTTACCCTTGTACCGTGGATCAAGGAGAGTGGCCAGCCAGTAATGGTCCCTCTCCTTGATCCGAAGAATACGAGGATCCTTCCGCAGACTTTGCAGGATCAGGGAGGCCATGCAGCGTAGGTTAGCTGAGGCATTTAGTCCGGAGTCCTCTGGGTCACTAAGGACGACATGATCCGCAGCCACCTCCTCCCAGCCACGTACAAGTCCACGGGTTTCTTGGGACTGTAAATCATCCCTAAAAGACTGCTGCTGTTGATGCCGAGTGCCAGGCTCCACCTCCATGCTGACACAATCCTCCTCCTCCTCCTCGTCCTCTTCCTGTGTGATGGGTGGGACAGAAGTAACACTGTCTGGGTAAAGGGGGCCTTGAGAGGCAAGGAAGTCCTCCTCTTCCTGCCTCTGTTCTGCCTCAAGTGCCCTGTCCATTATTCCACGCAGCGTATGCTCCAACAGGTGGACAAGAGGTACAGTGTCACTGATGCATGCACTGTCACTGCTCACCATCCTCGTGGCCTCCTCAAAAAGGTGCCAGGACAGTGCATGCATCCCTGATCATGCCCCACTGGCATGGTGAAAAAAAACGAGCTCCCCTGACCCTGTCCTGGTGCTGTAGTCGCACAGGTACTCATTGATGACCCTCTGCTGCGTGTGCAGCCGCTGCAGCATGGCCAACGTTGAGTTCCACCTGGTGGGCATGTCACATATAAGGCGGTTCTTGGGCAGGTTTGACTACTTTTGCAGCTCAGCCAGCCGAGCACTGGCATTATATGATCTACGGAAATGCACACAGACTTTCCTGGCCTGCCTCAGGACATCCTGTAAGCCCTGGTACCTGCCCAAGAACCGCTGCACCACCAGGTTAAGGACGTGAGCCACACAGGGCACATGGGTCAGTTGTCCCTGTCGGAGGGCGGAGAGGAGGTTGGTGCCATGGTCGAAAACTATCATTCCTGGCTTAAGCTGACGTGGCATCAACCACCTCTTGGCCTGCCCCTGCAGAGCTGACAGAACCTCTGCCCCAGTGTGGCTCCTGTCCCCCAGACAGCCGAGGCACTCATGCAGATCACTGGATCAAAATGGGGTTCAAGTATTAGGGGGGCTGCTGCACACTGTAGGTTTTTTATATTAATACATAGAATCACTTAATGTGGTTTTTAAGCCACTATGTTATGTTTATACCACCCCCTCTGTTAGATAACATGTGTCCTAGTGTCTGCGCTTTAAAAAAAAAAGCCAATTTCTACCCGATTTCAAAACGTGGAGGGGAGCAGAGCTGTGCTGGTGTGAGCTGACAGGCAGTGCATTTTGGAAATGCCCTGCAAATGTGTATCGTGCTTGCATCACCATAATGGCAATGCGAGGTTGATGTGCGTTTGCAGCGTGTTTTCAAAGCGCACACCAAAGCTTGCGTTTTGCATGATCAATGATGTCAATCACAGGCCAGGAAAGAGAGGGGGGGGGGCTCCACACGAGAGCAGGATGTAATACCCCTCAGCATGAAGGTCAGTTAATGCAACAATATCCCACCGTGTTGATACTATGTTCCACCGTAATAACCTCCATCATTGGTGCAATCCTACACAAGAACAACCCTCTGCATGGCTTCCAGTATACACAATAGCCCATATCATTGGTTCCAGTATACACACACTAATAACCTACACCATTGTTAAAAGAGGAAGTAAACCCGTTTTTGTTTTTCCTGCAAAAAAAAAAAACCCTGCAAGAGAAAGGCATAATGAGCTAGTATGAATAGCATACTAGCTCATTATGTAGCATACTAGCTCATTATGTGGCACTTACCTGAGATCCAAGCCCCGAAGCGCTCCTTGTTCCCCTCCACCGCCATGTCCCCTCCGAGTGGCTTCCGTGTATCGCCGCTCCGGCGCTGTGACTGGCCGTAGCAGCGATGACGTCACTCCCGCGCGTGGGACCGTCAGATCCTCGCGCATGCATGCTTTCCCGCCATTATCCCATTCAGAAAAACGGCACGCTCATTGCGCCTGCGCCGTTGTCTACAGTGAAGTGTTTTCTGCAAATATCTCCTTAAGGAGATATTTCTTGCACCTACAGCTAAGCCTTAATCTAGGCTTACCTGTAGGTGCAAGTTGTCAGAGTGGGTTTACAACCAGTTTAACAGTTTACACAACAACAACAACAACAAGTAGCATTGCTGTCTGTTTATACAGCAATAACCTTCAGCCATGGTGCCAACATGCATAATAAGCCCCAGCATTGGTGCCAGGATACACAGCGAAAACCAACCATGTTGGCGACAGTTTCCACAGCGATAACCACCACCATTTATTTCAAAAACTTTGAAGTTCTAATCTAATTTTTTGGAGCGCATGTAAGAAATGCGCTGCAAAGTCTCATGCAGATGAGAACGCAGCCCAATTCTTAATGGCACCCCAAATGCAGTAAGCAGACGCATGTCTTGCCACGTGTTTAAAAAAATATTAACCAAAAAAAAAAACTTTAAATATCACGCTTTCAAATATGGGACACAAAATCATATGTAGCAGGGGTTTAAATTTAGGGGGATACACCTGGGTGGTAGTATGACCCAGGTGTGTATAAATCATGAAAGGATTTAGGCCATTGTTAATTCGTGGAGGACTTGGTGGTGTGTTGTTCTCCTTGACCTGTGGGTGGCGGGGTTCCCACAGGTCTAAGGTAGATTCACTGCCGCAGTGCTGGCCTTTTTGTCCCATCAGCGATGGTATGGCGAGGGCGGGGAACCCGCAGTGGCGTCGCGGGAGGAGATAAAGGGGAGAGACGCCCTCACCACGAGGTCTTTTCCTTGGATTGCGCCCCCAGGCACCTTCGGCCTGGGTGCGGGCGGTTCGGAGTTCCGGCCCAGGCGCCCTAGGCCTGGTCAGAGCAGAGTTGGCGTCCATCCCAGGCACCTTCAGCCTGGGGTGAGGTACTAAACCGGAGGCCTGGGGCCCAGTGACTTCGACTGGGTCCCGCAAGGGCGGAGGATTCCGAGGGTCCCTGAGGTGGATGGGGCCCATGTCTGAGGTGAGGAGGCTGGGGAGGTCACCCGTCTGAAGAGTCCGGAGCAGCATCAACCCGGTGACGGATGGGTCTCCGGTAACTCCCTTGGAGGGACATCTTCCCCCTGACAGGGGCCACAACGCAGCGAAGGTACTCCTATCTGCATTCTATTGAGTCGCTGGTAGAGACTCACAAGTTCCAAGTTCTCTCTAGCCAAGGCTATAGTAACCGCTGGTGAAACCACAGTGGTTTAGTGTACAACCAGGATAGTGCCTCGACCTGCTCACCCCACCGTATTGAACTGTTATTGGGTCTCAACCAGTTGGCCGGCAAAGAACTGTTTGATTGTGAGTGTGACAATAAAACAAGTGTTGGACCCTAATCGGTGTGTGGGACTCTGGTTAATGGGAGCAAAGGGAAGTGTCAGCACAGCAAGACTTGGTCATTAACTGAAACGCACAGGCCCGAGGAAAATAACTGGTACTGGCCTTCACCTCACTCACTGCCATGGGGAGGACATGGGCCGTAGCGCATCTTACTCTCACATACAACATACCCCTAGACAAAACGGACAGAGTGAGGGCGCTACACGTGGGGGCTCGTGAGTCCGGGATGATGTGTGTTTTGACTATGGAACTAAGAACGGCTGTGTTTGAACTTTGCTGCCCGGAGGAGTTCCGAGTGGGTCAACCATGTGATCGGCCAAAGTGCATCCCTGCTCAAAGTCGTGGAAATTACCCTAAGACGGGAAAGGCCCATGCAAAAGAGCGAGAAGAGGGAGAAGTCCAGCCGTGTGACGTACTACATGTGGGGGCTTTTACTGCACTGTGCCATGAGGCACCCCATGACTACACAGTCTGTGGGTGGAGTTTGATGGAAGCCCGCAAAAACGTGCAAGTTGTGGGAGGAGTCTGGCCATGTGGAAGGACACACGTGGAGACTCCGGCGCGGGGTCAGTGCGTGATGGAGCAGCAGACAGTCGGGATGGCCTCAAGCTCCCCGTGGATTCCGGTTCCCTACCCCGCGAAGATGACTACTTTTGCTGCTCCCCTTACGGACACGGGGATAAGACTCAGGCCCCGAGGGCAGTTGGCTCTGTATTCCTGCAGAGACACGGAGGCCCTCGGTGTGATCTGTCCCGGATGCTCGGGACTGGTGGTCCACCTGAAGCCATTCGGGCATTGTGAAGTATGCAGAGAATTTCTATTCGAGGTGGAGCCATCCACAGCAAGGTCCCGGGCCCTTCGCCTCAACTGCCTCACAGGTACTGCTACTCCGGAAGGGGAGATCCAGGCCTTTGCGGAGGTCCCCGTACGCACTGACCAGGGCGACGTGACTGCCCAACCAGAGATTGGAAGAGAAAAATCAGAGGATGCTGCTTCGGTCACCACAGATTCTCTGCTCCCACCTCTGAAGAGGAAAGTCGGCCTGGTGCAGGCGTCCTGTGATTGTGGTCGAGCTTCACCCCGTCGCTTGCCGGGCCTGGATGGATCCGGTTGGAAGAGTCCTGGACATCCCAGTTCTACGAAAGGTCAAGGTGAGCCAGGGGCTGGGACTGTGGTGTTGGTTGGAGGTGTCGGGAGTCCACAGTCGGTGGAACCCGCCAGGGAGGGTGATTCCGTGTCAACCGGGAATTACCTATCCGCAGAGATGTATGACACCTCCGACCTAGAGTCGCTGTCGGACTGTGGAGACGACGGTGAAATAGATTAACTTTTTCACCGCAAGGGCTGGGACAAACACCCATTACCTGTGTTACGTGCACCACGAGATTCTCCTATGTCCATAGGAGACAGCACGCCCCGAGCGGAGGCCTCGGAGCATACGAAGAAGCCTAGTCCTTCGCTTGTCCTTCCACCATCCGCAGCAACAGCAAGCAGCTTGTGATGGGGCACCCGAGGTGAGCTGCAGCTCTGTGTGTCCATTCAGACATGGAGCTTCAGTTTGGCCCCGCCCCCTCTCTGATTGGCTGACAGTAGTGGGAGCCAATGGCGCCACCGCTGTGTCTCAGCCAATTAGGAGGGAGAGTCCCAGACAGCCGAGGCACTCATGCAGATCACTGGATCAAAATGGGGTTCAAGTATTAGGGGGGCTGCTGCACACTGTAGGTTTTTTAAATTATTACATAGAATCACTTAATGTGGTTGTTAAGCCACTATGTTATGTTTATACCACCCCCTCTGTTAGATAACCTGTGTCCTAGTGTCTGCGCTTTATAAAAAAAAGCAAATTTCTACCCGATTTCAAAACGTGGAGGGGAGCAGAGCTGTGCTGGTGCGAGCTGACAGGCAGTGCATTTTGGAAATGTCCTGCAAATGTGTATCGTGCTTGCATCACCATAATGGCAATGCGAGGTTGATGTGCGTTTGCAGCGTGTTTTCAAAGCGCACACCAAAGCATGCGTTTTGCATGATCAATGATGTCAATCACAGGCCAGGAAAGAGAGGGGGGGGGGCTCCACACGAGAGCAGGATGTAATACCCCTCAGCATGGAGGTCAGTTATTGCAACAATATCCCACCGTGTTGATACTATGTTCCACCGTAATAACCTCCATCATTGGTGCAATCCTACACAAGAACAACCGTCTGCATGGCTTCCAGTATACACAATAGCCCATATCATTGGTTCCAGCATACCTCCCAACTTTTTGAGATGGGAATGAGGGACACCTATCAGCAAAAATATGCAGGCATGGGACACACCCCTTGCCACGCCCACTTAAAGGAGAATTGTACAAAAAACAAGATTGGTTAAACCCAGAAGTGCTTTTTTTTTACCACTACCATTCCCTTTGCATTGGCTTTTGGGATTTACAAATGCAGCAATTTAGAAATCAGATGAAAGGTTTAGCACTGAAAAACACTTTTTGATAGATAAAAAGTGCATTTTATATACAACTATATAGATCAGACCAAAATGAGGGACAAATGAGGAGGAATGAAGGACAGAGGGACATTGCTACAAATCAGGGACAGTCCCTCGAAATCAGGGACAGTTGGGAGCTTTGCTGCACCGTCAGATCGCTTCTCAGGCAAACTGACAGAAACGGTAAGCCAGAGAAACACCGGCGGATGGTGTCTCATGAGCCGCTCAGAGCAGTTTCATGAGAAAACCGGCCACCTAGGGTTGCCACCTGTCTGGTTTTTGCATCAAGAATCCGGTTTTCACATCATGTGCCCGGGTTTCCAACTGCCAGACACCCGGACACATTATTCTGACAGCATACTGTACTTTCTGGAAAGATGTCCCCAGTGCCTGTCAGGAATGTGTCTTCCCCTCATCTCTGTCCCCAGTCCAGACTCCAGTAAACACATGCTGCCAGCACTTCTCTTTCTACTGCTGCTGCTGCCTTCTGTCCCCTCACTGATCTGAAGAGTTTACCTATAATTGATTTAAATGGCCAAATACGGCAGGTATCTCTCAGGACAGACCACCAGCAGCTAAAGGACCCCTCTTCTCCCTATCTGTGTGTCTCCTGAGCTGACAGGATTGTGCGACTTCAAAGGACCCAGCAGAAGGAGCAGCTAGTGCAGTCAGTGTAGTGATCAGCCTCAGTACAGGGAGCAACCCACAGATTACAGAACGGGACAGCAGGAGACAAGTATACAGTCCACCACTGAGCACCACTGTCTCCCTGTCCATCCCCCTAAGCATCCCACTGTCCCCCGTCCGTCCCCCTATCCATCCCACTGTCCCCCGTCCGTCCCCCTATCCATCCCCCTATGCATCCCACTGTCCATCCCCCTATGCATCCCACTGTCCATCCCCCTATCCATCCCACCGTCCCCCTGTCCATCCCCTTATCCATCCCACTGTCCCCCTGTCCATCCCCCCTATCCATTCCCCTATCCATCCCACTGTCCCCCTGTCCGTTCCCCTATCCATCCCACTGTCCCCCTGTCCGTCCCCCTATCCACCCCACTGTCCCCCGTCCATCCTACTGTCCCCCTGTCCGATCCCACTGTCCCCCTGTCTATCCCCTATCCATCCCACTGTCCCCCTGTCCATTCTTCTGTCCATCCCACTGTCATACCACTGTCATACCACTGTCATACCACTGTCATACCACTGTCATACCTCTGTCATACCTCTGTCATACCTCTGTCATACCTCTGTCATACCACTGTCATACCTCCCAACTTTGGAAATTGGGAATGAGGGACACCTATGGATGGAAAACATATGCTGAGTGCACTGCAACAAAAATGGGTGTGGATAAAATGTGCTTAATATTGAGGTGGCTTAAAGAAGCATGGTCAAACAGAGACTAAATGTGATGCCAGTATTCGTTTTCTTTTTCTCTCTTTTTTATAGGCTTTCTTCTATTTTCACCTGATGATCCAGCCAGTACATCTGTTGTTTTTCAAAAGAACAAGCTGGCCTGCAGATGTAGCAGTTAGTGTGTTGAGACAAACAATTTACCACCGACAAGGGTGCTTACAATGATCAGCTTTTATTTCATCTGTGTGCTACACGTTATAAAGTGTTAGTGTATTTAAAACTGCTAGTCCAGCTAACACTCCCCTCCCCCCAGACTGACAATGCTGCTGTCCAAAGGTGCCCCCTGTGCTCCTTATTCCAGAGTGTAGGCACTCTAATACAGGAGGTGTGTTACTGGCCAAATCACCAGGTGACAACAGAGGGGAAAAAAACCTAAAAAAGAAAATAAATGCAGCCACCACATCTAATGATTGGTAACCTGGCCTGCAATATATATTTTTTTTTGGGGGGGGGGGAGTTTAATACCGCTTTAAGTCTACATATGGTATATACTGTACACAGTCCTTGTACCCACAAAATACTCCCTAATTTCTGTGCTATGAGTGAGAGGCTCACTGACATAAACCTGCCATGTATACACTCAGATACAGACAAGGACTGGTGTATATTTAGTTACCCTTCACATCAGGTGTCCCCCTTCACATTAAAGCAAACTCCTTTCACACTATGAGTCCCCTCCTTCACATCAGCAGTTCCTCCTTACATCAGGAGTCCCTTCTTCAAATTATTAGTCCTCCTTTCTTATCAGGAGTTCCTCCGTTCGCATGAGCAGTGTCTTCCTTCACAACAGAATCCCCCAAATGGTAGAGTTCCCCTTTTACATCAGGAATCCCCCTTTTATATCAGGACTCCCCCTTTTATATCAGGAATCCCCTCTTGCATTAAGAGACACACTTTAAATCAGGTGTTCCCCTTTCACATCAGAGTCCCCCTTTACAGTAGCAGTTCTGCCTTCACATCAGCAGTGGCCCTTTAGATTAGGAGCCCCCTATACTTAGCATCAGGATTCCCCTTTCACATACTTAGCATATGAGGTCCTCTTTTCACATTAGAATCCTATCTTTTCATGGGAGGGGTTTGCTGGGGATATGAATAAAATAGATAAGGACTGGGACAGGTATCCTAAACTTAGGATGTAGGGAGCTGAAAGGGAGATACTGCAGGCTGGATTACAATGTTACAGTAAGTGGAGGGATGTTGGGCTGTGGATGGGGAAATATCTAGGCAATGGAGGAGTCTATCAGGAACTACTGGCAGCAGGGCCGGTGCTAGACCATTTTGCGCCCTAGGCGAGACCAGCTACTTGCGCCCCCCCCCCCCCCCCAAAAAAATAAAATAATGAATTCAATAATTTTAGCACCAGAACTGGTCCAGGTGGACAGGAGAGGGGGTGCAGCCAGGTGGGGAGAAGGATGGAGCCAGGTGGACAGGAGATGGGGTGCAGTCAGGAGGGATAGAGCCAGGTGGACAGGAGGGGGGGTGCAGCCAGGTGGAGGGAGGATATAGCCAGGTGGACATGAGGGTGGTGCAGCCAGTTGGACAGGAGAGGGGAGGTGCACAAGAGAGAAGAGGTGCAGCCAGGTGGAGGGATGATATAGCCAAGTGGACATGAGGGGGGTGCAGCCAGTTGGACAGGAGAGGGGAGGTGCAGCCAGGTGGACAAGAGAGAAGAGGTGCAGCCAGGTGGAGGGATGTAGCAGGGTGGACAGGAGGTGGGGTACAACCAGGTGAAAGTAGGATATAGCCAGGTGGACAGGAGGGTGCAGCCAGGTGAAGGGATGCAGTCAGGTGGACAGGAGAGGGGGGTGCAGCCAGGTGGAAGTAGGATATAGCCAGGTGGACAGGAGGGTGCAGCCAGGTGAAGGGATGCAGCCAGGTGGACAGGAGAGGGGGGGGTGCAGCCAGGTGGACAGGAGAGGGGGGGGTGCAGCCAGGTGGACAGGAGAGGGGGGGTGCAGCCAGGTGGACAGGAGAGGGGGGGGGTGCAGCCAGGTGGACAGGAGAGGGGGGGGTGCAGCCAGGTGGACAGGAGAGGGGGGGTGCAGCCAGGTGGACAGGAGAGGGGGGGGGGTGCAGCCAGGTGGACAGGAGAGGGGGGGGTGCAGCCAGGTGGACAGGAGAGGGGGGGGTGCAGCCAGGTGGACAGGAGAGGGGGGGGTGCAGCCAGGTGGACAGGAGAGGGGGGGGGTGCAGCCAGGTGGACAGGAGAGGGGGGGTGCAGCCAGGTGGACAGGAGAGGGGGGGGGGTGCAGCCAGGTGGACAGGAGAGGGGGGGGTGCAGCCAGGTGGACAGGAGAGGGGGGGGGTGCAGCCAGGTGGACAGGAGAGGGGGGGGTGCAGCCAGGTGGACAGGAGAGGGGGGGTGCAGCCAGGTGGACAGGAGAGTGGGGGTGCAGCCAGGTGGACATGAGAGGGGGGGGTGCAGCCATGTGGACAGGAGAGGGGGGGTGCAGCCATGTGGACAGGAGAGGGGGGGTGCAGCCAGGTGGACAGGAGAGGGGGGTGCAGCCAGGTGGACAGGAGAGGGGGGGTGCAGCCAGGTGGACAGGAGAGGGGGGGTGCAGCCAGGTGGACAGGAGAGGGGGGGTGCAGCCAGGTGGACAGGAGAGGGGGGGTGCAGCCAGGTGGACAGGAGAGGGGGGGTGCAGCCAGGTGGACAGGAGAGGGGGGGTGCAGCCAGGTGGACAGGAGAGGGGGGGTGCAGCCAGGTGGACAGGAGAGGGGGGGGTTGCAGCCAGGTGGACAGGAGAGGGGGGGGTTGCAGCCAGGTGGACAGGAGAGGGGGGGGGGTTGCAGCCAGGTGGACAGGAGAGGGGGGGGGGGGGGTTGCAGCCAGGTGGACAGGAGAGGGGGGGGGGTTGCAGCCAGGTGGACAGGAGAGGGGGGGGGGGTTGCAGCCAGGTGGACAGGAGAGGGGGGGTGCAGCCAGGTGGACAGGAGAGGGGGGGTGCAGCCAGGTGGACAGGAGAGGGGGTGCAGCCAGGTGGACAGGAGAGGGGGGGTGCAGCCAGGTGGACAGGAGAGGGGGGGTGCAGCCAGGTGGACAGGAGAGGGGGGTGCAGCCAGGTGGACAGGAGAGGGGGGTGCAGCCAGGTGGACAGGAGAAGGGGGGTGCAGCCAGGTGGACAGGAGAGGGGGGGTGCAGCCAGGTGGACAGGAGAGGGGGGGGGTGTGCAGCCAGGTGGACAGGAGAGGGGGGGTGCAGCCAGGTGGACAGGAGAGGGGGGGGGTGCAGCCAGGTGGACAGGAGGGGGGGGGTGCAGCCAGGTGGACAGGAGAGGGGGGGGGTGTGCAGCCAGGTGGAGGGAGAATATAGCAAAGTGGACAGGAGAGGGGGGTGGAGCCAAGATAAGGTCTGACTGGAAGCCCTCATCCCCAGCGCTTCCCCCCACCACCTGACAAGTTCTTACCTTGGGAGACTTCTTTTCATCCCTCCACATGTCAGGCAGCAGTTGGAGTCACCAGTCACACACAGGAGACCTCCTCCAGCTCCTCCCCCCTTCAGCTGATCATTCGGTTCCACCACCGGGCTCTGGCGGGCGGCGGCAGAGAGGCTGGGTAAGCTGAAGGAGCAGCTTTGCTTTGGGCACCTCGCTCCTGCAGGACAAGTGGCTCGGCGGCCTCGGCCCAGCATGTGTCCTATGGGCAGTCCGGACCTGGGTGGATTAGTGATGTCCAGTTCATGAACGAATCGTTCTTTTGAATCGGTTCTTTTCAGTGAACTGGATGAATCGATTCATCTGAGTGAACTGATTCGTTTGAAACAGTTCACTTGTATGCACTCAACATAGCAGAGCAGGCCTGGTAATATGATCCTAGTGTGAGAGAGCTCGGCCCCTCCCTGCAACCAATCAGCGTGCTCAAGGCACAGTGACACTCAGGAACTGTATAGAGTGAGGAGTACACACACAGTACACCGAGTTAAAGAATCATACCAGTTACCGAGTTAAAGAATCGAGTTGTTAGAATACAGTACACTGAAAGAACCCTGAGTCACCACCAGTAGAATACACTAAATCAATGATCAGGTAGCAGCAATACACTACAGACTGCTTTAAAGACATAGAGGACAAAGAGTCAGGTTAAGAAGATATCCTCCTCATTCAGATTAATTCTTTAACCCTTTAGTATTTAGTTTGCTTATCCTAAAGGAGATATGCATGTTAAAGGAGACAAACATCCCTTCTGGGACGTGTCTAATTTAGTAGCTGTATAACTGAATGAGAGAGCTGTCTCATTTTTTTAACACAAAAATACATTTATCCTGCTTTATAGTAATATTGTTCTGCGTTTTGGTCCTGAGATTTCTATGCCCCCTGGATCCTTGATTTTTTTTGAAAGTGGTTGTAAACCCTGGAAAACCTAAATAAATAAATCCCACCTGCAAGACAAAGTCATAATGAGCTAGTATGACTAGCATACTAGCTCATTATGCATCACTTACCTTAGATCGGGGCCCCCAAAGCCGTCCTCGTCTCCCTCTCCAGCCATCACTGCGGCGATACCCAGAAGGTTACTTCCGGGTATCGCCGCTCCAGCCAATCACAGTGCTCAGTAACCTGGGTAGCAGGTGTTCTGTCAGATCAAGCAATCTATAGGATCAGCCAATATTGCCACTTACGGTGATGCACAAACAGCTGTGTAAATGAAAAGCGTTTTTTTGTGCATGTGAACTGCATTCTGATGGGTCAACTTCACAGTTAAGATTGCTAGCCATCAGATTTGTCTGTAGTCTTTACAGTGCATAATGAGGCTCCTTTCACACTTGTGCGACTTGGGACTACAAAGTCGCAGGACAAGTGGTACTCCATGATTTCTAATCAGTACCATTCATATCTGTGCGTCTTCAAGTCGCAGCGACTTCAAAGTAGTCACTGCACTACTTTGGTCCGATTTTGATGCGACTTGAGGCAGAGACCTCAAGATTACATAGGTATTGCTTCAAGTCACATCAAAATCGCATCAAAGTCACAATAAAAATCGTGGCAAAAATTGCACGACTTTCAAGTCGCACAAGTGTGAAAGGAGCCTAACGATTGGATTTTACTACTGTGGGTACTTCGCCGGCGGTAGTAAAATCCGATAATTTTTGCTGTGCATGCGCTAGGAAAAATATGATGGCTAGCAATGTTAACTGTGAAGTTGGCCCCTCAGAATGAGGTTCACATGCACAAAAACCCGCTTTTCCTTTACACAGCTTTTTGTGCGTCACCAAATTAATGACGCCGCTAATCTGACAAATTTGCTTGTGCTCTGAGCAAGGAACTAAATACAAGTAAAAGTCCCCAGGAGCTGCCAACCTTCTGTGGAGAATCATTCTATTGATTCTAATCATTTAAAAAGGTTGAGTGAGAGCTTTGATTCACTTGCTTGTCAGTATTCAGCAAGTGAACCGAAGAATCGAAGAATCGATTCATTGAATCGGTTCATTTCAGTGAGTGAATTGAAATGAACCGATTCACTTAAAAGATCCGAACTTCCCATCACTAGGGTGGATCCTCCTTTCTGGCTGTTTCTATGCACAATGCCGCCCACCCTGCTCCTCCAATGGCTGCACATCATCCAGGGAGGGAGGCGGGGCGGGCAGAGAGCTGACACCCACGGCTGCTGCTGGACAGGGATGAGCCGAACACCCCCCTGTTCGGTTCGCACCAGAACCTGCGAACAGACAAAATGTTCGTGTAAACTTTAGAACCCTATTAAATACAATGGACTCGAACGTTCGAAATCTAAAGTGTTAATTATAAAGGCTAATATGCAAGTTATTGTCCTAAAAAGTGTTTGGGGACCTGGGTCCTGCCCCAGGGGACATGTATCAATGCAAAAAGAAGTTTTAAAAACGGCCGTTTTTTCGGGAGCAGTGATTTTAATAATGCTTAAAATGAAAAAATAAAAGTGAAATATTCCTTTAAATTTCGTACCTGGGGGGTGTGTATGATATGCATGTGAAGTGGCGCATGTTTCCCGTGCTTAGAACTGTCCCTGCAAAAAATGTCATTTTTGAAAGAAAAAAATGCATTTAAAACTGACTCGCGGCTATTAATGAATTGTCGGCTCCCGGCAATACATACAAAAGTCATTGATAAAAAAAAAAAAAAAAAAAAAAGCGTGGGGGTTCCCCAGAATTCAATTACCAGGCCCTTCAGGTCTGGAATGGATATTAAGGGGAACCCCGCCGCAAATTAAAAAAAAATTGACGTGGGGTTCCCCCAAATATCCATTCCAGGCCCTTCAGATCTGGCATGGATTTTAAGGGGAACTCCACCCCAAATTTAAAAAAAAATGGCGTGGAGTCCCCCTAAAAATCCATACCAGACCCCTTATCCGAGCACGCAACCTGGCCGGCCGCAGGGGAAAAGGGGGGGACGAGAGAGCGGCCCCCCCTCCCTCCTGAACCGTACCAAGCCACATGCCCTCAACATGGGGAGGATGTCCCCATGTTAATGGGGACAAGGGCCTCATCCCCACAACCCTTGCCCGGTGGTTGTGGGGGTCTGCGGGCGGGGGGCTTATTGGAATCTGGAAGACCCCTTTAACAAAGGGGACCCCCAGATCCCGCCCCCCTATGTGAATTGGTAAGGGGTACATTGTACCCCTACCATTTCACGAAGAAAGCGTAAAAAAATGTTTAAAAAAACACACAAACACCTTGAAAAAGTCCTTTATTAACAAAAAAACATTCCAGCGGTGAAATCCAGTGTCCCGCGGCGATCCCGATGTCCAGCGCTGTCCTTCATTGGTTGTGCCTGAGCGGACCTGATGGGGAACTCCCTCTCAGTATTTTAAATGTATAGACCCGCCCCTTCTAAAGTTCCCTATCAGGTCCGCTCAGCGGACCAGATGCGGAACATGAGAAGGGGCGGGGTCTATACATGTATTACCAAAGTGAGAGCAGTTCCCCATCAGGTCCGCCCCCTCGGTATGTCGGACCCGCCTACGTCATTGGCTTGAGCGGGGAACTTCCTTCACTGTGTAATTTAAATTTACATAGTGAAGGAAGTTCCCCGCTCAAGCCAATGACGTAGGTGGGTCCGACATACCGAGGGGGCGGACCTGATGGGGAACTGCTCTCACTTTGGTAATACATGTATAGACCCGCCCCTTCTCATGTTCCGCATCTGGTCCGCTGAGCGTACCTGATAGGGAACTTTAGAAGGGGCGGGTCTATACATTTAAAATACTGAGAGGGAGTTCCCCATCAGGTCCGCTCAGGCACAACCAATGAAGGACAGCGCTGGACATCGGGATCGCCGCGGGACACTGGATTTCACCGCTGGAATGTTTTTTTTTTTTAAATAAAGGACTTTTTCAAGGTGTTTGTGTGTTTTTTTAAACATTATTTTACGCTTTCTTCATGAAATGGTAGGGGTACAATGTACCCCTTACCAATTCACATAGGGGGGGCCGGGATCTGGGGGTCCCCTTTGTTAAAGGGGTCTTCCAGATTCCGATAAGCCCCCCGCCCGCAGACCCCCACAACCACCGGGCAAGGGTTGTGGGGATGAGGCCCTTGTCCCCATCAACATGGGGACATCCTCCCCATGTTGAGGGCATGTGGCTTGGTACGGTTCAGGAGGGAGGGGGGGCCGCTCTCTCGTCCCCCCCTTTTCCCCTGCGGCCAGCCAGGTTGTGTGCTCGGATAAGGGGTCTGGTATGGATTTTTAGGGGGAATCCACGCCATTTTTTTTTTAAATTTGGGGTGGAGTTCCCCTTAAAATCCATGCCAGATCTGAAGGGCCTGGTAATTGAATTCTGGGGAACCCCCACACTTTTTTTTTTTTTTTTTTTATCAATGACTTTTGTATGTATTGCCGGGAGCCGACAATTCATTAATAGCCGCGAGTCAGTTTTAAATGACTTTTTTTCTTTCAAAAATGACATTTTTTGCAGGGACAGTTCTAAGCACGGGAAACATGCGCCACTTCACATGCATATCATACACACCCCCCAGGTACGAAATTTAAAGGAATATTTCACTTTTATTTTTTCATTTTAAGCATTATTAAAATCACTGCTCCCGAAAAAACGGCCGTTTTTAAAACTTCTTTTTGCATTGATACATGTCCCCTGGGGCAGGACCCAGGTCCCCAAACACTTTTTAGGACAATAACTTGCATATTAGCCTTTATAATTAACACTTTAGATTTCGAACGTTCGAGTCCATTGTATTTAATAGGGTTCTAAAGTTTACATGAACATTTTGTCTGTTCGCAGGTTCTGGTGCGAACCGAACAGGGGGGTGTTCGGCTCATCCCTGTCCAGCAGCAGCCGTGGGTGTCAGCTCTCTGCCCGCCCCGCCTCCCTCCCTGGATGATGTGCAGCCATTGGAGGAGCAGGGTGGGCGGCATTGTGCATAGAAACAGCCAGAAAGGAGGATCCACCCAGGTCCGGACTGCCCATAGGACACATGCTGGGCCGAGGCCGCCGAGCCACTTGTCCTGCAGGAGCGAGGTGCCCAAAGCAAAGCTGCTCCTTCAGCTTACCCAGCCTCTCTGCCGCCGCCCGCCAGAGCCCGGTGGTGGAACCGAATGATCAGCTGAAGGGGGGAGGAGCTGGAGGAGGTCTCCTGTGTGTGACTGGTGACTCCAACTGCTGCCTGACATGTGGAGGGATGAAAAGAAGTCTCCCAAGGTAAGAACTTGTCAGGTGGTGGGGGGAAGCGCTGGGGATGAGGGCTTCCAGTCAGACCTTATCTTGGCTCCACCCCCCTCTCCTGTCCACTTTGCTATATTCTCCCTCCACCTGGCTGCACACCCCCCCTCTCCTGTCCACCTGGCTGCACCCCCACCTCTCCTGTCCACCTGGCTGCACCCCCCCTCTCCTGTCCACCTGGCTGCACCCCCCTTCTCCTGTCCACCTGGCTGCACCCCCTCACCTGGCTGAACCCCCCTTCTCCTGTCCACCTGGCTGCACCCCCTCACCTGTCCACCTGGCTGCACCCCCCCTCTCCTGTCCACCTGGCTGCACCCCCCTCTCCTGTCCACCTGGCTGCACCCCCCCTCTCCTGTCCACCTGGCTGCACCCCCCCTCTCCTGTCCACCTGGCTGCACCCCCCCTCTCCTGTCCACCTGGCTGCACCCCCCCTCTCCTGTCCACCTGGCTGCACCCCCCCTCTCCTGTCCACCTGGCTGCACCCCCCCCTCTCCTGTCCACCTGGCTGCACCCCCCCTCTCCTGTCCACCTGGCTGCACCCCCCCTCTCCTGTCCACCTGGCTGCACCCCCCCCCTCTCCTGTCCACCTGGCTGCACCCCCCCTCTCCTGTCCACCTGGCTGCACCCCCCCCTCCTGTCCACCTGGCTGCACCCCCCCTCTCCTGTCCACCTGGCTGCACCCCCCCTCTCCTGTCCACATGGCTGCACCCCCCCCTCTCCTGTCCACATGGCTGCACCCCCCCCCCCCCCTCTCCTGTCCACATGGCTGCACCCCCCCCTCTCCTGTCCACCTGGCTGCACCCCCCCCTCTCCTGTCCACCTGGCTGCACCCCCCCCCTCTCCTGTCCACCTGGCTGCACCCCCCTCTCCTGTCCACCTGGCTGCACCCCCCCTCTCCTGTCCACCTGGCTGCACCCCCCCTCTCCTGTCCACCTGGCTGCACCCCCCTCTCCTGTCCACCTGGCTGCACCCTCCCTCTCCTGTCCACCTGGCTGCACCCTCCCTCTCCTGTCCACCTGGCTGCACCCCCCCTCTCCTGTCCACCTGGCTGCACCCCCCCCCTCTCCTGTCCTCCTGTCCACTCTGCCCGCCCCGCCTCCCTCCCTGGATGATGTGCAGCCATTGGAGGAGCAGGGTGGGCGGCATTGTGCATAGAAACAACCAGAAAGGAGGATCCACCCAGGTCCGGACTGCCCATAGGGTGCCCACGTATCCCGGATTGCCCGGGACATTCCCGCAATTAGCAGATCTGTCCCGGGTCCCGGACACCCTCATTGCGGGACAATATAGTATCCCGGTGTTGTGCCGAGAATGGTGCCCCTGCCGAATTCTGTGTCCCCTAGCTCTCGGCTCGTATCGGAACTCCGCCCCCAGCCCTGTACATTGCCGCTCCTCCTACGTTTGCTCACGAATGCTAATACCGCCCCCCCTCTCCTGCCCTCTGCTTTGCCGAATGCTAATGATCCCAATACCGCCCCGCCCCCGTGCGCGTCCCCGGAACACTTCTTCCCACATATATATATTTATTATCTTATTTATAACATATATTATTATTATTTATAACATATATAAATATATTATATTACATTACTTATTAATATATATACATTATCCTTCTACCACCCCATGTGTATATATAATATAACATATATTAGTTATTGTTTATCCCTCCATTTATTTATCTTTTACATAGTGAAAAAAAAAAAAAAATCTTTATTTAAAAAAAAAAAAAAATGTATAAATTATGTTAATATATATATATATATATATATATATATATATATATAACATTACACGTCTTCATTATTACCCCCTCCTATTATTTTTATACACTGAAAAAAATACATATATATCATCCTTCTACCGCCCCGCCCTCCCCCTGTTTATATATAATATAAACAATATTATTGTTATCCCTCCATTTTTTTTAATTATATATATATCTTTTTTTTTATTACTCCATCCACATTATAATATATATATACACACACGTCTTCATTACGTCAACATATTATTTATTATTTTTTATTGTTATCCCTCCTATTATTTCTATACACAGAAAAAATTCTCCCCCCCCCCCTCCCTATTATTATTATTATTACTTCTACCACATATTATCTATCTATCTAGCTATCTATCAGTATACACGTCATCATTATCATCTCTTCCTATTATTTTATCAATTTTTTTTATAAACCCTCCTATTATATTTTATTTTTTATTACACCTCCTATTATTTTATATTTATTTTTATTCATTCTATTATTTTACATTATTATTACACCTCCTATTATTTTATCTCATTACCGCCACTGTGCCCATCAATTGCCGCCACTGTACCATCAAACACAGCCACTGTGCCTATTAAACGCAGCCAGTTTTCCATGTGTTTCTCTGACTGCTCTACTCTTTGTATAAATCCTAATCACTTTTCTTTCTTACCCCAGACCCTTTCTGTCCAGGGGAAGCGGAATCCGGCAGCAAGCTGCATATGGCTGCCGAATTTGGTGCCCCCCCCCAATATAGCTTCCATGGCACTTCAAGGGTTAAAAACACTTGTGTATGGTTTCCCTGACTGCTCTACTCTTTGTATAAATCATAATTGCTTTTCTTTCTTACCCCAGACCCTTTCTGTCCAGGGGAAGCAGAATTCGGCACTAAGCTGACTATGGCTGCCGAATTTGGTGCCCCCCTCCCAATATAGCTTCCACGGCACTTCAAAGGTTAAAAACACTTGTGTATGGTTTCCCTGACTGCTCTACTCTTTGTATAAATCATAATTGCTTTTCTTTCTTACCCCAGACCCTTTCTGTCCAGGGGAAGCGGAATTCGGCAGCAACATGAATATGGCTGCCGAATTTGGTGCCCCCCCCCCCAATATAGCTTCCACGGCACTTCAAGGGTTAAAAACACTTGTGTATGGTTTCCCTGACTGCTCTACTCTTTGTATAAATCATAATCGCTTTTCTTTCTTACCCCAGACCCGTTCTGTCCAGGGGAAGCGGAATTCGGCAGCAACATGAATATGGCTGCCGAATTTGGTGCCCCCTCCCAATATAGCTTCCACGGCACTTCAAAGGTTAAAAACACTTGTGTATGGTTTCCCTGACTGCTCTACTCTTTGTATAAATCATAATCGCTTTTCTTTCTTACCCCAGACCCTTTCTGTCCAGGGGAAGCGGAATTCGGCACTAAGCGGACTATGGCTGCCGAATTTGGTGCCCCCTCCCAATATAGCTTCCACGGCACTTCAAGGGTTAAAAACACTTGTGTATGGTTTCCCTGACTGCTCTACTCTTTGTATAAATCATAATTGCTTTTCTTTCTTACCCCAGACCCTTTCTGTCCAGGGGAAGCGGAATTCGGCAGCAAGCTGCATATGGCTGCCGAATTTGGTGCCCCCCCCCCAATATAGCTTCCACGGCACTTCAAGGGTTAAAAACACTTGTGTATGGTTTCCCTGACTGCTCTACTCTTTGTATAAATCATAATTGCTTTTCTTTCTTACCCCAGACCCTTTCTGTCCAGGGGAAGCAGAATTCGGCACTAAGCTGACTATGGCTGCCGAATTTGGTGCCCCCTCCCAATATAGCTTCCACGGCACTTCAAGGGTTAAAAACACTTGTGTATGGTTTCCCTGACTGCTCTACTCTTTGTATAAATCCTAATCACTTTTCTTTCTTACCCCAGACCCTTTCTGTCCAGGGGAAGCGGAATTCGGCACTAAGCGGACTATGGCTGCCGAATTTGGTGCCCCCTCCCAATATAGCTTCCACGGCACTTCAAGGGTTAAAAACACTTGTGTATGGTTTCCCTGACTGCTCTACTCTTTGTATAAATCATAATCGCTTTTCTTTCTTACCCCAGACCCGTTCTGTCCAGGGGAAGCGGAATTCGGCAGCAACATGAATATGGCTGCCGAATTTGGTGCCCCCTCCCAATATAGCTTCCACGGCACTTCAAAGGTTAAAAACACTTGTGTATGGTTTCCCTGACTGCTCTACTCTTTGTATAAATCATAATCGCTTTTCTTTCTTACCCCAGACCCGTTCTGTCCAGGGGAAGCGGAATTTGGCAGCAACATGAATATGGCTGCCGAATTTGGTGCCCCCTCCCAATATAGCTTCCACGGCACTTCAAAGGTTAAAAACACTTGTGTATGGTTTCCCTGACTGCTCTACTCTTTGTATAAATCATAATTGCTTTTCTTTCTTACCCCAGACCCTTTCTGTCCAGGGGAAGCAGAATTCGGCGTCTGCACAATAATGGCAGTCCTATTTTAGATGCATAAATGGGGTGATGCAGGGGGGCAGTGAGAGACGTCTCCAGATTTCATATTTAGGGTGGACAGGGACAAAAGTCGGGGGGCCAACTACAAAATGCAATTATATATACACATGTAGCGGCCTCACCCCCTCTTTTTGGTCTAGGGGTATGTTGTACTTGAGGGTGAGATGCGCTACGGCCCATGTCCTCCCCATTGCAGCGGGTGAGGTGAAGGCCAGTACCAGTTATTCTTCTCGGGCCTGTGTGTTTCTATTCACAACCAAGTCTTGCTGTGCTGACACTCCCCTTCACTCCCATTAACCAGAGTTCCACACACCGATAAGGATCCAACACTTGTTTTATTGTAACACACAATAAACAGTTCTTAGTCAGCCAACTGGTTGAGATCCATAAACAGTTCAATACGGTGGGGTGAGCAGGTCGAGGCACTGTCCTAATGATAAAACTAAACCACTGTGGTTTCACCAGCGGTTGCTATAGCCATTGGCTAGAGAGAGGAACTTGAAACTTATGAGTCTCTACCAGCGACTCTGAAGAACATGAATGGAGTACCTTCGCTGCGTTGCGGCCCCTGTCAGGGGGAAGATGTCCCTCCAAGGGAGTTACCAGAGGCCCCTCCGTCACCGGGTTGATGCTGCTCCGGACTCTTCAGATGGGTAACCTCTCCGGCCTCCTCACCTCAGACATGGGCCCCATCCACCTCAGGGTCCCTCGGACTCATCTGCCCTTGCGGAGCCCAGTCGAAGTTACTGGGCCCCAGGCCTCCGGTGTAGTATCTCACCCCAGGCTTAAGGTGCCTGAGATGGACGCCAACACTGCTCCAACCAGGCCATGGGCACCTGGGCTGGAACTCCGGACCGACCGCACCCAGGCCTAAGGTGCCTGGGCGCCAGATGTAGAAAAAGACCTCGTGGCAAGGGCGTCTCTCCCCTTTATCCCCTCCCGTGACGCCACAGCAGGTTCTCTGCCCCCGCTGTACCACCGCCGGAACGGGACAAAAAGGACAGCACTGCGGCAGTGATTCTACCTCGACCTGTGGGAACACCGCCACCCCAGGCCAAGGAGAATAGTACACCACCAAAGTCCTCCATGACTGAAAGTGGTCTAAATCCTCTAGGATTTACACACACCTGGGTCATACTACCACCCAGGTGTATCCCCCTAAATTTAGACCCCCGCTACACACACATATAAATACAAAGTGTCTTAAAAAAGTATTGGTGATTGCAGCCAGGTGGAGGGGAGGACAGAGTGGGAGCAGCCAAGGGGAGTGGAGGACGGGGTAGGAGAAGCCAGGTGAAGGGAGTAGAGCAGTCAGGGAAACCATACACAAGTGTTTTTAACCCTTGATGTGCCGTGGAAGCTATATTGGGGGGGGGCACCAAATTCGGCAGCCAAAGTCAGCTTGCTGCCGAATTCCGCTTCCCCTGGACAGAACGGGTCTGGGGTAAGAAAGAAAAGCAATTATGATTTATACAAAGAGTAGAGCAGTCAGGGAAACCATACACAAGTGTTTTTAACCTTTGAAGTGCCGTGGAAGCTATATTGGGAGGGGGCACCAAATTCGGCAGCCATATTCATGTTGCTGCCAAATTCCGCTTCCCCTGGACAGAAAGGGTCTGGGGTAAGAAAGAAAAGCAATTATGATTTATACAAAGAGTAGAGCAGTCAGGGAAACCATACACAAGTGTTTTTAACCCTTGAAGTGCCGTGGAAGCTATATTGGGGGGGGCACCAAATTCGGCAGCCAAAGTCAGCTTGCTGCCGAATTCCGCTTCCCCTGCACAGAAAGGGTCTGGGGTAAGAAAGAAAAGCAATTATGATTTATACAAAGAGTAGAGCAGTCAGGGAAACCATACACAAGTGTTTTTAACCTTTGAAGTGCCGTGGAAGCTATATTGGGAGGGGGCACCAAATTCGGCAGCCATATTCATGTTGCTGCCGAATTCCGCTTCCCCTGGACAGAACGGGTCTGGGGTAAGAAAGAAAAGCGATTATGATTTATACAAAGAGTAGAGCAGTCAGGGAAACCATACACAAGTGTTTTTAACCCTTGAAGTGCCGTGGAAGCTATATTGGGAGGGGGCACCAAATCCGGCAGCCAAAGTCAGCTTGCTGCCGGATTCCGCTTCCCCTGGACAGAAAGGGTCTGGGGTAAGAAGGAAGAGCGATTATGATTTAGGCAAAGGCTCGAGCAGTCAGAGAAACACATGGAAAACTGGCTGCGTTTAATGGGCACAGTGGCTGTGTTTGATGGCACAGTGGCGGCAATTAATGGGCACAGTGGCGGTAATGAGATAAAATAATAGGAGGTGTAATAATAATGTAAAATAATAGAATGGTTAAAAATAAATATAAAATAATAGGTGTAATAAAAAATAAAATATAATAGGAGGGTTTATAAAAAAAAAATAGATAAAATAATAGGAAGAGATGATAATGATGACGTGTATACTGATAGATAGATAGATAGATAGATAGATAGATAGATAGATAGATAGATAGATAGATAGATAGATAGATAGATAGATAGATAGATAGATAGATAGATAATAGGTGGTAGGAGTAATAATAATAATAGGGAGGGGGGGGGATTTTTTCTGTGTATGGAAATAATAGGAGGGATAACAAGAAATAATAATAAATAATATGTGGGTATAATAATGAAGAAGTGTGTATACATATATATATATATATATATATATATATATATATATATATATATAATTATATATAAACATAATTTATAAATATATATATTTTTTTAAATAAATATGTTTTTTATTTATTTTTCCCTATGTACATGGGGCGGGGGCGGTATTTATATATATGTATTGTGAGGGGGTTAGCTCGGCAGCGGGTGTGTGTGACCCCCGGGATGGGCTCCCCACACAAAAACAGGCCCAGCAGACGGAGGTTGTGGTTTTCAAAATCAAAAAGGTGCCGTTTATTTTCTATTTACAGTGACAAAAACACAGCAAAGCAAAAGAAACAAACAAAATAAATCCTGGTCAACTTGACCTCTGACTAAACATACAGGTTTCCTAACTAACAACTGGGATCAGCCTAGTGCTGTCCTAGTCCCTAAGTCCCTGGTTTTAAATGTCCAAGCAAAATATAGCCACACAGGCTTTCTCTCACCGCACAGGGGTTCACTCTCCCTAGACAGTCCACACAGGTCTGCTTCCAGGCATGAGCTAGCCCCTAATGAATCTGGGAGTTTTTTATAGAGGCCTAAATGAGCTGACAAGCTTCAGCTGGACTCATCAACTCCCTGTCTGCACGACGCCCAGCCCTCTCCCTAGAGGTATGAGTCATCAATGAGCCCACTAGTCTCAGCTGGGCTTATACAACTCTCCACCTAGTTGTATAAGTCGGCGTAAAGCCTGAATCTGGGCGAAATATATCTACCCCCCTGGATGCAACCAGGTGACTTTACCTTCCTGCTGTCACATACCCCCCCCTCTTGTTTTAACCTCGGGGTTGGAACACCAGCAATCAGGCATTCATGTACTCGAGACAAAGCATCCACATTTCCCATTTGAACGCCAGGGCGATGCTTTACTGTGAAGTTGAATTCCTGGAGGGCCAGGAACCACCTATTCACTCTTCTATTTGTTTCCTTGTTTTGAGCCATCCACTTTAACGGAGCGTGATCCGTAACCATGTCAAAGTGCCTACCTAGCAGGTAGTACCGAAGGGAATCTAGAGCCCACTTCACCGCTAAACACTCCTTTTCAACGGTGGCGTAATTTACCTCATGGGACTTCAACTTCCTGCTGAGGTAAATGACTGGGTGCTCTTCCCCGTTCCAGACCTGGGACAATACTGCTCCTAACCCCACATCTGACGCATCACTTTGTACGACAAAGTCTTTAGAGAAGTCGGGTGAGTACAACACTGGCTGGCTACATAAGGCTTGTTTCAAGAATTGGAATGCTGCCTCAGCCTCGGGGGTCCATTTAATCATGACCGACCCTTTCCCCTTCGTCAGGTTGGTTAGGGGCACAGCCTTAGAAGCAAAGTGGGGAATGAATCGCCGATAATACCCAGCGATTCCCAGAAAGGCTCGTACCTGCTTCTTGCTGTTGGGACGTGGCCAACTCTGGATGGCCTCGACTTTGTTGAGTTGGGGTTTTATTACTCCCCTCCCAATGGTGTACCCAAGATATTTGGCCTCCTCCTGCCCAATGGTACACTTCTTGGGGTTAGCCGTAAACCCTGCTTCCCGAACAGAGTCCAGGACTGCTTGCACTTTTGGCAGATGTGAGGCCCAATCTGTGCTATGGACAATTATGTCATCCAGGTAAGCCGCAGCATACTTCCGATGGGGCCTCAGCATCTGGTCCATTTTCCGCTGGAATGTGGCCGGCGCATTCTGTAACCCGAACGGCATTCTTTTATATTGGAACGCCCCGTCTGGGGTTACAAATGCGGTTTTCTCTTTGGCCGACTTGGCCAGGGGGATTTGCCAATACCCTTTTGTGAGGTCAAGAGTCGTCATGTATCGGGCTGTTCCCAGCCGGTCGATCAACTCATCTATACGTGGCATGGGGTAGGTGTCAAATTTTGTAACTTTGTTCAACTGACGAAAATCGTTACAAAATCGCCAGCTCCCATCCGGTTTAGGCACCAACACAATGGGACTAGACCAATCACTTTGGGACTCCTCTATCACCCCTAAGTTCAGCATTTTCTGTACTTCCTCCCGTATTGCCTCCCGTCGGGCCTCTGGGATCCGATAGGGTTTTAACTTCACCCTTTCACCGGGCGGGGTAATAATGTCATGCTCTACCCCAGATGTTTGTCCCGGCAGCTCAGAGAATACCTCCTTGTTGCGAAGCACAAACTCCTTAACCTCCTGTTGTTGGGGTTGTGACAAGGTGGCTGCGATTCCAACCTCAGGAATCACGCAACCAGTTTGAGCTGGTGACCAAGTGTCTGCGACTAGGGACTCTCTATCCCTCCAGGCTTTCAACAGATTAACGTGATAGATCTGTTCGGGCTTTCGCCTTCCTGGTTGTCTGACCTTGTAATTCACTTCGCTCACTTTTTCCATTATCTCGTAGGGGCCTTGCCATTTGGCAAGGAATTTACTTTCAACCGTAGGGACAAGTACCAATATCCTATCCCCCGGGGAAAAGGTACGGGTCTTGGCTCCACGGTTGTACACTCTCTGCTGTGCCAACTGCGCTTGGGCCAAATGTTCCTTCACGATGGGCATTACCTGTGCAATTCGATCTTGCATCAGGGCGACATGCTCAATCACACTCCTGTGGGGAGAACCCTCACTTTCCCAAGTTTCCTTGGCAATATCCAACAGCCCTCTTGGGTGTCTCCCATACAGTAACTGAAAGGGGGAGAATCCCGTAGAGGATTGGGGCACCTCCCTAATAGCAAACATCAAATAAGGAAGTAGACAGTCCCAATCCTTTCCATCTCTATCCACCACTTTCTTCAACATTTGTTTTAGGGTTTTGTTGAATCTTTCAACCAGCCCATCGGTTTGGGGGTGATACACAGATGTACGTAATTGCGTCACTTTGAACAATTTACACAGCTCCTTCATAACCCGGGACATAAAGGGTGTACCTTGGTCCGTAAGCAGTTCTTTACAAATACCCACCCGGCTAAAAACAAGAGATAGCTCTTTGGCTATGGTTTTGGCCGAGGTATTTCTGAGAGGGATCGCTTCTGGATAACGGGTGGCATAGTCCATTATAACCAATATGTACTGGTGCCCCCTAGCGGACTTGATTATAGGACCTACCAAATCCATTGCGATTCTCTCAAACGGGACCTCAATGATGGGTAGAGGGACCAGCGGGCTACGGAAATGTGGCATCGGGGCCGACCTCTGACACACAGGG